>PVLC010019321.1:0-30805 GCA_004027655.1 Graphiurus murinus | reverse complement strand
ACTAAACTGACCAGGAGATAGGGGGAGGGTGGGTGGGAATTGGGGAAGGGTTAATGAGAAATATGTGCATGGATGTCTTTACCTGTACTAGTTTGTACCCAACAAAAATGTGTAATTAACCCGGTTGTACCCAAAAAATGTATAAAATTCCATGCTAAAAAATTAAAAAAAGAAATAAAAAATTAAAAAAAAAAAATAAAATAAACTGTTTTAAAGAAAAAGTAGAATGTGTTTGCTTACAGATACATTCCCCAGGTGATGACTACCCAATCTTTTAATTGTCAGGGAGCATGGTTTAGAATGCCAAGTGTTTGAGCACATCTTATTATCTCTGCTCACAGGTGCTCAATTATTATAATGCAATTAAGAACACACAAATACTAGCCTCAGAAAGGCTAATAACTAACAATTATAGTTTGTGGAACACTAACTTGGTAAAGTGTTTTCTTTTTTTTGTTGTTCTTTGATTTATTTAAGAAAAAACAGAATGCATTCAATTTAAAAGTAATAATGTCTATAATAATCTGGTTTCAGAGTTGTCTGGCATTAGCCAATGTTTTCAGCAGGGAAAACCACTTAGAAGTTAATAAATTAAATTTCTCAAATTTATCCATAGCTATTATATGAATAAATTATATCAGTTACAATTCTTTTTGTCACAAACTATAGAAAACAGGTTTAAGAAAAAGTGAGAATACATTGGCTTAAGTAACTAGTAAATCCAGAGGGTACCATTAATTTCAAGCATGGTTGGATCTAGAAGTTCAAACCATGTTAGAATCAAATTACCCTCTCTTGGTTCTTCAGTTCTGCCTTCATCTCCATTTGTTTCATTTATAGGAAAGCTCTCTCTCTTCATTTGGCCCTAACTGTTTCCAATGTGCACTCTCTTTCCTTTTCTTGTATTAACAAAACTATTGAAATAATCTAGAATTGGATTCTATAATCATTCTTTTACCTTCACTTGTTTATGGCAAGTGAAGTTCTGATTGGGTAAGGCTGGATCACATTGGCATGGCATGAGAGTGAGGCATCAAAACTGAGTTGTGGTTATCAGATGTTGGAGAAAAGAAAGCTACAAACAAATAAGAGAATACTTAATAAGCATTTGACAAGATCCAACACCCATTCCTGCTAAAAGCACTGCAGAGAATTGGAATAGAAGGAACGTGCCTCAACATCATAAAGGCAATATATAATAGGCCCACAGCCAATATCATATTAAATGGAAAGAAACTGCAAGAGTTTCCACTAAAACAGGAACAAGACAAGGATGTCCATTATCACCTCTTCTGTTCAATATAGTACTTGAGACTCTAGCCAGAGCAATAAGGCAAGAGAAGGAAATCAAAAGGGTAAAAATAGGGAAAGAAGTATTTTCTTAAGTTTTGCATTTTAGAAGGCTTTTATTATTTGAGGAACACAAACATCCCTAGCATATAAAAATAATAATTAATATCCCAGTTACACACTCATGACTTGTTACGACTTGTTATGAGACTATAATTATGTGGCTCTCTTTAACAGATTTACATAGGCTAATAGTACTGACCAAAACTAAAGGATAGCTTTAGATCTCTTATAAGTTTAGAAAACAGGGCCGGGTATAGTGACACAGGCTTGTAACCCCAGTACTTGGGAGGTGGAGACAGGAGGATCACAGGTTCGAGGACAGCCTCAGCAAGTAGTAGGACTCTCATCAACATAGTGAGACCCTGTTTCAAAAATAAATAAGAGTTAGGGGGTGTAGCTCAGAGGTAGAATGCCGCTGGATTTAATTCCCAGTAACACACACACACACACACACACACACACACACACACACACACAAAGAGTTTAGAAAACATTGCCAATGACCTCAAATAAACTTACTACCTAATATACAAGTACATCTCATATATATATATATATATATATATATATATATATATGTATGTATATATATATATATACATACATATATATATATATATATATATATATATATATATAATAAGTGAATTTAAAGCAAACAAATATAAACCAGATTTTAAAAAACAGAGATTTCCATTTTTTTTAAAAAAGCCTGAATGGTTCTGTCACAAAAGAAGGGTTGATTCCTTGAAGCATTGGGAAAAGTTTCCAGTGGGGGGGCAGAGGAATGCAACTCAGTACTGGCAGGGCCCTTGGCTTCATGATGGAAGAATTTCAGTGCGAGCTAGACATAGAAAAATTTATTTAGCAAAGCAGGACATACACATTCAAGGGAGGATTTGGACCACCTCCAGAGTGGGAGACACATTTGGGGATACACAGCTCTGCTTTTATAGGGGACTTCTGTGAGGAGTGGGTAGGAGGAGGTACGTGAGGGTGACATCAGTCTGGTAGTCACAAGATGATTTAAGGTGAAAAGTCATCTTCTGGGTCCTGATGGGCCTTCACGATCTCCTCATGAAGACCCTTCTCTTTTGTTTAAACTATTCACTAGGCAGGATGGCTAACAATGCCCGAGGAGATTGCTCTTTTGTGTGGCCTCTGTCCTGGACATATTTTTCGGAGTTTTACCTAAGTCACATGAATTAAAGGCATTTGGATTCATGTTTTCTTAAATTTATGAGGGCTCATTTAAGCACTCATTGGTATAAGTCAATTTGGTAGAACATAAACAATATACCAACTCAAGACACGTGTAGACACAACATGCAAAACATATATGTATCCTAACATGCAGAAAACAGATTTTATAGCTTTCATTTACCAAGTGTTGGTAGGGAATAAAATAATTACAACTGCCCACTGAACAAAGCATGCGCCAGATTTAGTTTCACAAGCTTGTGATACTCCTATCTCAGCCTCCCGAGTACTAGGATTACAGGTGTGTACCACCATGCCTGGCTTAGTTGCTGTATTCTTTATGCTTAAGAGCTCATTGAATCCTCACAAGCACCTACTGAGGCAGGTTGATTATTTTACCCATGAGGACACTGAGGCACAGAGAGGTCAAGCAAGTCTCCAAGGCCACACAGCCGGTGAGTGCTGAGCTGAGCACATTCTGAACCAGGCAGGCTGCCTGGGAGTCTACTCTTACCCTCTCCAGCCAGCACAGCCCCTCTCCTGGCCGACCTGTGTCCAGCCTGGCTGTGGAGACACAGTGACCTCAGAGAGAAGGAGTCCCTGTTGAGGTCCTCCAGCTGGGGCACCCTGGGATTCGTGTCCTGGAAGTATCCATTTGAATCATACTTCTCTCCTCGGGAGGACACTGCAGGGGCTCTTGATTTGGGGAGTGGGGGTGTGCCTGCCATATTTGGGGTGGATAGCCCACCTCCCACTTTTTACCTGGGTTTCATGTTCCAAGAGTCTCTGATACCAGAGTTTGAATGGACGACTTTGGCACAGATGTCTCCTCTTGTGATCCCTTACACTGAGCGAGCCGACTTCTTCCCTGGCTCAGCCAGTGGCCCAGGCATCACCCTCCTCCCTCCAACTCCTCCTCAGAGTGAGGCCCAGCATCCTTCCTCCATGTCCCCAGGACCACTCCCAACTCTCCATCTCTGCTGCCCACACTTTGCCCCTGTGGACAGCAGTCATGTCTCCCGCCCCCCATCCATGCCTGCCCTCTGCCCACACCAGTTTTCTACAGTTGGTCACCAGGGTATCCTTAGGAATGAGTCCTGTGGATCACCCGCCTGTTTGAAGTCCTCTGCTGGCCTCCCAGTCCCCTGAGACCTAGCCCTTCCCCTCTCCCATTCCGAAGCCCCTCCCTCCACCGGGGCCAGGACCCCCACAATGCTCCCTAGAGCAGAGCTTTCTCTGCAGAGCCTAGGGTCCCCCAATTTGAGCTGGGGGAAGAAGGGAGAGAGAGTCAAGTCCCTGGGGAAAGTGCCCCTCTTTGCCACCACCGGCTGGGAGGCTCCTGGAACCCAGTGGTCCAGGCGCCTCAGGGAAGGTGCTGTCTCTGGCTTGGGTTTATGCAATCGTGGACGAGAAGTCTTTGTCATCCTCTGGCCTGTACACGTAGCAAGACCCCCCCACCCCCACCCCCAGGCGCTTTCCTTGGGAGTGAGCAGGTCCCATCCGCCCCCACGACAGTGAGCACCCTTTGCCTGCGGTCCCTGACTCACCTCCTCACCTCTGCAGGGAAGACTGTTGGCTTCTGGCCATCTCTTTCTTGTTCATCCTGGATCGGATTTCCAGACTTGGCAAACGAAATTCGTGGCACATACTTGTACTGACATTTCATTGTCTCAAGTTGGCATTTCCTTGAGTCCTGTGTGTTGTCGGCCCACTGCCTGCGGGTGCTTGGAGTGTGTGTGGCAGGCCCCGGACTCAAGGAGCAGGAGTCCTTATGTGGGTTGGAGCACAGGGGTCTCCCTTGGGCTTGTGAGTTTGTGACCTGGCTGGGGTCCTGGTGATCTGCTGGAACAAGTCCCAAGACGCAAAGATGCTGTGCTCTGTGCAACCCGAGGAGGTGAGGGTCAAGGTGGGTGCTGCAGGGAGCAGAGGTGCAGGGGAGTCCCAGGGGCGGGGTGTTTGGTGTCATTGAAATCCCAAGGAGGGGGAGCTTAAAGGGTCTTGCCTCACACATTCTCATTCCTGGGGGCGTGGCTAGAAATTTGCGTTTTTAACAAGCTTTCTTCCACACCTGGTTTCCTCAGAGCCTTCCAAGGACCTGTGACGAGGCATTGTCGTAATGGAAACATCAATTCTGAATGCTGAAATCCCAAAAGATCAAAATCTCTAAAGCTGAAAAAATCCCAAAAGTCTGAAATCCCCAAAGTAGAAACAAACAACTTTAAAAAACCAAACATTTACAGGACATTTTTAAAGGGCATTTATGTGATAAATAGAAGACACAACAGAACATTTCCTAGGTCACTTTACACAGTAAAATAGGCAACGAGAACATACATACTTTTGCAAGAAATATTGCCCTCAGAAATACCGCAGCCATCTGAAATTCTGTTGGGGCAGCAAGACTTTTGAAGAGATGGGTCAAACTCCAACACAGTGTGCGGTTGTCCAAAGAGCCCAGATTTTAAGAAGCAAACTTTCACAAATACAGCTGTACGAGCAGGATATCTCTTCAGTTATGAGGAAGTTTCAATGTTTTTAGCTACGCACAGAACCCAAAGGCAACACTGTGCTAATACATTCTCCTGAGTCAAATTTTCAAAAGTGCACAAAATGAATTAGAACTCTCTGAAAGTCTTTACTCAATGTCTACCTCCAGTATTGGAGATGGTGTGAAGAAGAAATATAAAGCACAGCCGGGAGTGGTGGTGCGCCCCTGTGATCCTAGTACCTGGGAGGCTGAGATAGGAGGATGAAGGCCAGCCTCAGCAACAAAATGAGACTCTCAGCAACCTAGCGAGACCCTGTTTGAAAACAAAACAAAACAAAAAGAAGAAAGGGCTGGAGGTGTTGCTTGGAGGTAGAATGCCCCTGGGTTCAATCTCTAGTAACACACACACACACACACACACACACACACACACACACACGAATTACAAAGTACAGCGAATTTTAAAAAATAATACTGACAGTTTAAAGTAGTGGAAAAAAACTAGAAAAGGAAAACAAAAACAAACAAAAAAAGAAAACGCGACATAAAGGAAGGTGAATTATTGGGATTGGTTATGGGCAATTTTGCCGAGGTGGTCCCTAGGAGCTGGCTGACCGTCACGGTTATTAACTATACCGTGAGACATTGCATCGAGATGCAAGCTGTTTTCTTTCTTTCAGGGCGTGGTCTCCTCATGACATTCTTCTATGATTCCATCAATACACACTATCATGAGCATGTTCCTTATTGAAGTTTCTCGTCTTCTGCTGCTTCTCTATGGTTTTGAGTCCTCAGAAACCCTTCTCCGTGCATTTATATACAGACCACGTAAGTGGTCAAAACAATATAGGGGGCAGAGCAGCGATTCCTGTGCATAAAGTCTTCTCCTACTGTGCTCAGAATTACTTTGAACCAGCCAGCTACTTCCTGGGATTTTGTTAGTTGGGAGGAATGTCAATGCTGGCAAAGGAAGAATTTTTAAATTGAAGGTTTTTTTTTTGTGTGTGTGTGTGGTACTGGGGATTGAACCCAGGGGCATTCTACCTTCGAGCTGCACTCCCAGTCCTATTTTTTATTCTTTATTTTGAAACAGGGTCTCCCTAAGTTGCAGAGGGCCTCACTGAATAGTAACTGAGGCTGGCCACAAACCTGTGATCCTCCTGTCTCAGCCTCTCAAGTACTGGGATTACAAGCATGTGCCACCACGCCCATGCCCAGCTGAAGTTTTGTTTTGTTTTGTTTTTCTTTTAATGTTTCTAAAAGTACTAGTCTTTTTTAAAGCATCGCATTAAATTTGAATCTCAGTAAATAAAATCATGTGTCTTATATGCTGTTGTTTACAATGAGTACAAACTTGGAAACAACAGATATGATAAAGTATAAACTGAAGTTTTTTGATGCTCTATTGATGTAGGATAGAAGAAATAAGTAGGTAGAAAGGAGACAGACAGGAAGGGAAAGTAAAATATAACTTTAACATAAAAACCTGGAGCTGAAGCGCTTCAGCCTCTACTCCACAAACCTGTTCTCTTTCCCAGATCTGACTCTTCCACATTCCTGGGAAATCTGTACATCTTGGAGTTAACTAAAAGGAAGTATAATTGCCCTGTGCATTGATAGCAAGACAGGTACGATATTTTGAAAAACCTACAATTTAGGACACTCTCCAGCTTATCTGTCAATCAACTAATGAGGACTCCATTCAGCCTGAGGACCCTAAGGTTGACCAGACCACCGGACCACCAGGAAGCACCTTGGGACTACTGGACTGAGATCCTCCTCACATACCTCCTCTAGCCCACCCCTCACAAAAGTTCCCTATAAGAAGAGAGCCCTAAACTCCCCCAAATGTCCTTCCTCATCTTGAGGTAGCCTGCATTCTCTCTTGAATGTGTATTTCTTCCTTTTTTCCCCTTTCCCCCAAATAAACCTCTGTTTTGTCTCTGACTGGCGTGTGCTGAAATTCTTTTCCATCACGTTAGCCAAGGACCCTGCAGATCCTGAGTTCTGGAGCTGAGGACTCACCCCAACACTATCATGTGGCCACTCATTTGAATTTTCCCTCTCTCAGATTTCTGCTTTTTATACTTCTTATGTAAACTCTTTTTTTCTTTCTCAATGGGAATTTTTGTTTTGGGGGATTTCAGCTTTCAGAATTTTTAACACACAGGATTTTAATCTTTTCAGGGTTGTGATTATCAGAACTTTGATCTTCAGAGATTGCGGACTTTTAGGATTTTGACAGTGGCAAGGCTTTAGTGTTAGGGATTGTGTCTATTGGGGACATGATGGGCATTTGTCCCCTGGGCGCCCCTTCATTCCCATCTCCATGGTGTTGGGGAAGTTGGACAGATGGTCAGTGTACTGCAGTGATTGCAGAAAGCTGGGGAGGGCCAGCGATGTCACCTGTTCACCATGCCAGAGCCCCTCGGACCCCCTGGACTCTTTATTGACTGATCCCACACATGCAGAGGGTGCAGAACAAGTGCTACAGGCAGGATGTGGCCTCCAGGTGCTACCTGCCATTAATACTGCCATTCCCATCAGCAGCTTGCTTGTTGTCATGGTTACCGATGGAGGAGTGAGTCCCCCTCCGTCTCTCCCTTCGGCACCTGCTCCAGTCACTGGTGCCTGTGTTCAGTTCCGTGTGCAGCAGGCACCTTCCACCTCTGGGACACTGCCCTGCTCACTCCTGCTGTCCCCTCCGGTCTAGGCTCCAATGCCACTACAACCCAGAGACCCTGTGGGTGCCTCGGCTACCGACGGTCCCCAAATGACCTCTCAGCACCCCATTCTCTCTTTACCTAGACTCCCACTTCCACCTTTGGGACTCCCAGCCCACTTCTATTCTGGATTTTTTTTTCTTTTGGAATATTTTATTCAACCTTTTTATTTTGAGAGTCTTCTGGATATACAGAAAAGCTGTAGAAGCCACACAGAGAGCTCCCGTCACGCTGCTTCCAGCCTCTCCTGACACGAGGGTCCGTATCTCATGTAACCATGGCGGATTTATCAAAACTAAGAAAGAACACGGGCACAGCCCAGCCTTCGTCGGATGCCACCAGCTTGCTGTCGAGGCTTCCGCGTGGCACCTGGGTACCAGGTCTCCTTAGTCCCCTCTGGTCCATGGTGCTCTCTCTGTGACACGTTGCCGTTTTCCACTTTCTGCTTTGCTTTGTTCTTGTAGTGAGCGATGCTCCAGGGCACGACTCCTCAACGGACATGCTTTTCTATTATCATCATCATCATCATCATCATCGTTATTTTATTTTACTGTTTCTCCATGCTAGGATATCAGCTCCACAAAAACAGAGATTTTTGCTCTTTTTCATTTTTTCCTTTTTCTATGTATCTCTAGCACCTGGGCCAGTGCCAGCCACACAGTGGACACTCAATAAACATCTGTGGACAAATAAATTGCCCTCCTCACAGTTCATAATTCTGTGCCTGTTTGTTTCCCTGGTTATTGCCAGGGCCGGTGTCTGCGGGGCGCACTAATATATACTGGCGCCAGCTCCACACCAGCTCCTCATGGGCTTCCCAGGAACAGCCTTTGAATAATGAGCTAATACGCCCTGCGGTCACGTGGTGGCTGTTCACTGGGTGGGGAGAGTTTCCCCCCAAGGCAATGCTTTCTCTCTCTCTCTCTCTCTCTCTCTCTCTCTCTCTCTCTCTCGCTCGCTCGCTCTCGCTCTCTCTCTCTCTCTCTCTCTCTCTCCTCTCTCTCCCTCCTCTCTCTCTCCTCTCTCTCTATTCTCTCTCTCCTCTCTCTCTTCCCTCTCTCTCGCCTCTCTCTCTCCTCTCTCCTCTCTCTCCCCTCTCTCTCTCTCCCCTCTCTCTCCCTTCTCTTCTCTCCTCTCTCTCCTCTCTCTCTCTCCCTTCTCTTCTCTCCTCTCTCTCTCTCTCTCTCCCTTCTCTTCTCTCCTCTCTCTCTCTCTCCCTTCTCTCCTCTCCTCTCCTCTCTCTCTCTCTCTCTCTCTCTCTCTCTCTCTCTCTCTCTCTCCCTTCTCTTCTCTCTCTCTCTCTCCCTTCTCTTCTCTCTCTCTCACCTGCAGGGAGGGACACAGGAGAAGTTCTGGACTTTTGAAGTGTCTGATTCCTCCACATCTGGTTGCAGCTCACTAGAGGAAGCCCCGGAGCCCACGTGGTTAGAAAGAAAGCAGACTTTCAGAGAATATGAAAGAACTTGGCCTCAGTGTCAGGAACTTGAAGAGGTGGGTGGCCTTGTGGGCTGAACTGAGCCCCCGCCCAAACTCCCCTGCTGAAACCCCCAACCCCCAGGCCTCAGAATGTGACTGTACTTGGAGATGGGGTCTTCAAGAGATAATTAAGTTAAAATAAGGTCATTAGGTGCCCCTAGTCCTCTATAGCTGACATCTGGGTAAGAAGAGATAATTTAGACCCCCATCCCCTCCACCCCCAACACACACACAGACGGAAGATTGTATAAGGACTCAGGGGAGAAGATGGTTTTCTTTGAACCCAGGAGCCAGGCCTCAAGGAAGCCAGCCCTGTTGGCATCTTGATAATGACCTCCAGCCTCCAGAACTATGAGCAAGTCAATTTTTGCTCCTTAAGCCACCCCGACTGTGGCACTTTGTTACAGCAGCCTCAGGAAGCTAACAGTATGGTGAAGATAAGGGTTCCATTCCGAGGAAATCTTCACACCTGTATGCCAGGCACCCTACAGACCTCAGTCCACCCAGTGGGGGAGGTCAATGCTCAGCAGGGACTGGTGGAGAAGAAGGCATGGGCGCCCCCTAGAGGGCCAAGTGGAAACATCCGCTGATCTGCAGCCAGGAGAGGAAGGGAGAGGAAGGAGGGGTACAGGGACACTCAGGGTGCGTTCTGCATACCAAAGTGTAGTGATGGTGATAAAAGAAAACAGACATGACACTGGCCTTGTGTCCAGGGTCCCTGTCACTGAACCACCAGCATGACCACCTTCCTCCTTGCTCTTCCGGCTCCCAACACTAGCCCAGAGGAGTCTCCGTCATCCCCCGACACCCCAGTGATTCCCCGCCCTGTGATGCTCTTCCCCAAATGTCCACTCTGCCTGGAAGTCCCCTAGCTGTTCCCAAACCTGCTGTCTATTGAAGTCCTACGCATTCCTCAAAACCAGGTCAGTGTCGACACTGTAAAAACCCTCTTACTCTCTGTCTCTGTCTCTGTCTCTCCTGCTACCCCATTCTATGCATCCCAGGATCATGTGACAATTGGGTTAAATGGCCTGTGATGACCCCAAAATAGCGCTCTGATGTGTGACATGCGCAGTAGAGGCTCTGACCCGGTCCTGCACACATTGCCGTGTGCCTGTTTGTCTAGAGAACTTTAAACAGCCTGGACCTTGGCCTTATGCACAATACACAGCCAGAGCCTCCCCTGGCCTTGGATTGGTGGGGTAAACAGGGGAAAAATATTTGCCAACGAAGACCAGACATTATGCAAGGGAGAGGCACACCGGAGCCGATGACCCCAGGAGGGGTCCAATCCTGCACAGCCACCTTGAGCTCAAAGCACAAAGGCAGACAAGCCATGTGGCTGCAGCCAGGCCAGTGCTATCAGTCAACACATGTGCCACCCCCGTCTCAGAGTCTGGGCCAGCGCTGTCACCGGCTTCTTTCCTCTACAAAACAGGGACAACAGTAGTTGCTGGGTATTGAGGGATGAATGGGGTCTCAAAGGCAGTGTCCGATGTGGGCCAGCATAGAGAAGGTGCTCAGTCATTTGGGGGGTAGCCAGAACTTAGGGTTCTGACCTTATTACTCCTAGCAGGTACCTACCTTCCATGAGGTCCAGACCCGGGGATCAGAGCAGTGGGCACAGCCTCATAGAAAGCGTGAGGACATGCAGGTGGGTGGCAGGTGTTCTGGGGCAGCTTATGGGGAGAAAGGTTGAGACCGAGGGAAGCAGGATTGGCTCACCTATTTACTCATCAGTTCTTCAAGTATCTAATCCCCTTCTTTGACCGAGCAGGAAAGTTGTTGACTTGGTAAAGGGAAGGATGGATGCACCTGGCTCGGTTACACAGGTGCTATGGCTGAGATGCACCTGAAGCAGACCTTCTGCTGGTCCCATCTTCTGTCCATCACAGCAGAGCCCGGGGCCAAGTGGGTGGCTCTGGGGCCACATCCAGTCATGGCCCCACCAGCTATGGGCCATGTGACTAGCTAAGCCACCTTACCTCACCAAGTCTTGCCGCTTTCAAATGGGATGACAGTGGCATGGGGTATTGCAAGGGATGACTGTGAGAATCCAGGTGAGGGGCCATTCCTACAGCCGCCACCATGAAGACGAGGGGGCCCGGTATTTGCAAAGTGCTTTATTGTTGTTATCAACATAAAATCGAGAAGGTTAGTCCCCAGTATTTGCAATTAATAGTCTAGTTATTTGCAGCCAGGCCCAAGAGATTATAACTTGATTCATGGGAGGGTACCATCCTGCACTGGGACAGTTCTACACTGATGTCCAACTGTGTCACCTACAGATGAATGTCGCCTGTGTGTATTGAAAGCAATGATTGGCATGGGACAGCCTATCTCTTTAATGATTTCCAGGGTCCATGGGTGGGATCCTTGCCTTGATACCTCACTGTATACACAGGGAACTGAGGGCCAGGGAAAGAGACAGCATTATCTCAATGACACAGAGCTGGTTAGGACTGGGACAGGAGCCCCATTCTGGACCCCCTCCCCCACCCCAGTGTTCTTTCCAAGCCACGATAAACTGACAGTAGTTCTTGCTAATGGATGGAAGCGAGGCTTGAAAATGTGCTTCCTGGTGGCCCTCATCTATGGGACTACCCTTCTACAGGGCTTTGTAGCACTGGACTGAGCAGCAGTGGCCTGGATTCTGGGCCTGTCCCTGCCACTAACATGCTGTGGAAGCTTGAACAAGTCAACTGGCCTCTCTGGGCCTCTGTGCTAATCTCTACTGCTGCAAAGTGAGGTCCAGACCAAACGTCCTCCAAAATTCTCCAAGGCACCCATGTCTTGCAATCATCAGGATTTTGATCTTCTTACTATTTGCGGCATCTCATTCGTCAATTAAATCTGCACAAATCACTAGCCACCAGCAGACAGATGGGCCAAGGCGTACCCCTGTCTCCCCCCACAGAGGCCTGTGGACTGCAGGAAGAAAACCCACCTCAGGGGCGGGTGACTTTGCCAAAGAAGAGGATGTTCATGTTTTCCACAATGAACATCAGGAAGGGGTGGTCGAACACAATCCTGAAAGAGTTCAGTCGGGCCGATCTGAACACGAACATGGTTCCCGTGGCTGCGGCCGCGGTGGTTCCCGACTCGTCCACCTCCACCACCGCCTTGTGTACCATCTGCAGAGAGATACGAGGCATCATGGAGCCCTGGAGGCCTCCAGGCACCAACGCTGACGCATCATGCGACTGAGCCTCCAAACAGGAGGAAATGGAGCCTCTGCACAGTGACCTTGTACCAGGCACGGTGCCAAGATGCAACTGCATGGTTAGTCATTCAATTCTCATGACATTTCAAAGGGGGGCCTGACTCCCCAATTTTATAAACAAGAGAGAAGAGGCTCAGAGACTCAAGCAGTTCTTGGAGGTCACACAGCTAGGAAGGAAAAGAGCTTGCCCAGATTCTGAGTTTTGATCCCTTACTACAGGATCCTTCTCCCCAGGCATGGCGGGGATTTGGCTTCCCATTGCAAGGAGGACAAGATATGAAGCCAAAGAGGAGAGGTAGAAGGAACAGAATAGAATAGCAGTTTCCAAAAGCAGACATTCCGGAGCTTCCGGACCTACCTCGGACACCTGGATGTTGGAGTGGTTGGTGAGGCCAGACAGGTCTGCAGAGGAGGTGAAGACGTCTGTAATACCCAACTTGGGGAGGATTTTATGCAGCTGATAGGAGCCCTCGATGGAGAACTTGGGAAGGTAAAGCTCGAGCTGCCTAGTGAAAGAAAAGAAGCTTCCTTAGACTGAGCTCCTAGTCCAGCCGCCCCCACAAGCTGCTCCAGAGGGAGCGCTCCTTGTGCCGCCCGGTGCAGGGGAGAGGGATGTGTGGGGCTCTGGCTTCTGTAGGCCGGCCCTGGTGCGGTCTGCACAGTACCTCTTTTTGAATATCTGGATCCACTTCCTCAGCGTTTTCTCGTTCAGGCTGTTCTCCAGCTGCGCCATCTTGCCCTCGCTGGGGAGGACGAAAATCGCGGTGGCGTTGCCTTGGTAGGGGACGCCCACCACCTTGCAGGAGAGGTTGCGGTCCAGCAGGTAGTAATACTGATCCTCGCGCCTCATCATGGGCACGCGCACTGTGGTCTCCGAGGTCACGTGGAAGTCCTGCTCCCGGGTGTTTCTGGGGTTGAAGCCTATCTCCCACGAAGCTAAAGACGAGCGTGGGGGCGGGGGATGGGAAGGAACAGTGTGAGATGGAGCCATTGCACGCAGTCACAGAGTGCAGGGTCTCTGGACTGGCCTCGGCAGCCGGCCTGAGCCAGCCGAGACCGGGAAAGGCCAGTCCTTTATAACTCTAGGACTCCCCTGAGCTTCTGGTGGGGTCTTTCCTTCCACATTCGCAAAACAAGAAGCTTGGCTTTGAAGGTGTTGGAAGTCCTTGGCCCCTAATGTTCTTTGATTCTTTGATATCATTCAAGGCCAAATAACCAAGTGAAGAGGATTAAAAAAGTATGGATGCCAAGGTGTGGTGGTGCACACTTGTAATCTCAGTACTTGGGAGGCTGAGACCGGAGGATTGGGGTTCATGGCCAGCCTCAGCTAGTTAGTGAGGGCCTCTGCAACTTAGTGAGACCCTGTTTCAAAATAAAAATTACAAAATAGGACTGGGGTGTAGCTCGGAGGTAGACTGCCCTCCCCCAACTCCTATTTTATTTTGTATTTTGAAACAGGGTCTCACTATGTTGTGGAGGGCCTCGATAAGTTGCTGAGGCTGGCCTTGAACCTGCGATCCTCCTGTCTTAGCCCCCCAAGTACTACTATTACAGGCGTGTGCCACCACATGCCTGGCTCTAGCATTGGGTTTGATATGGTTTGAGGTTTACAAGGATCCTGGGAGTACAGGAGCTCTGAGCTCTCCTACTGGAAAGGCCTCGTGTGCTTACTCCTCTGTGCTTGCTGTGGGCACCGCTGGTCCACTCCATCGCTCTAAGTAATTGCCTCTTAACAGTTATTGAAGGTGGACCCCACCCTGATGCCACAATTAGTTTATTTCACAGTTGGTCGACACAGCCTACAGTAATGGGGTCAGCCCTGGAATAAGAAACCCAGAATCTGAATTAAGAAATCCAGGCCGGGTGTGGTGGCGCATGCTTGTAATCCCAGCATTCGGGAGGCTGAGACCAGAGGATCCGGGTTCGCGGCCAGCCTCAGCTACCTAGTGAGGCACTCTGCAACTTAGTGAGACTCAGTTTCAAAATAAAGAATAAAAAATAGGGCTGGGGGTATAGCTGGGAGGTAGAATGCTCCTGAGTTCAATCCCCAGTACCGCAAAAAAAAAAAAAAAAAAAAAAAAAAAAAAAGAAATCCAGAATCCAATCTGGAATAAGGAATCCAGAATCCAACCTGACATTCACTGCGGTGGTCTAATGTTTGTGCCCCTCCCTCCCAAATCCCCCAAATTCGTGGTTGAAGCCCTGACCCCGAGGTGAGGGTGGAGGATGGGGTGGGGGAGTTTGGCAGCAGAGTCCTCCAAAGTGGAATTAGTGCCCTTATAACCGGGCCGGAGGGACCTGTGTGCCCCCTCCACCAGGTGCAAATGCAGTAGAAGGTGCCAGCTCGGAACCAGGGGAAGGAGCCTAGGGCATACAAAACGGGTGGTTGATCTTGAACTTCCAACCTTTAAAACGGTGAAGAATACGTTTCTGCTATTTATAAGCCCCTGGTGTGTGGTATTTTGCTATTGCAGCCCAAATGGACTAAGACACTCACTGTAGGAATGGGGGGTGTGTGTTAATTATTTAGCTCCCTCCCTTCCCCTCTTCCTCCACTCTGGCTTGCCTCCCCCACCCCCTCAGACAGTGCAGGGCAGCACAGCTCCAGTATCTGCAAGGAGAAGCAGCTGTGGGTGCTCCAGGGACAGGGTGTCCACAGGGAATGCTAGGGAGATAAGGACGAGCGGCCAGCTCTGCAGCTCCGCTGAGGAGCAGGGAGGTGCTTCCCTGGGGACATCTGGCAGCTCCCGAGAGGGCAGAGCGGCCAGGGTCTGGGGGAGGGAGGGGCTGGCACTACCCTCCCAGCCCTTCCCAGGCCCTTGACTTGGCGTTGGTCAAGGTTGCTTTGGCATGGCGGCCGTGCTTCCCCAAGATAGGGCCAGTTCTTCCTCAGTGGGGGATACTACCCTGGGTTCGCTGACAGCACCTTACACTGCAAGAAGACATCCACCTTACCTGTAGCTGCTCACTGGCTGCCACCGCCGCGCCGCCGCCGCCTCCTCCTCCTCCTCCTCCTCCTCCTCCTCCTCCTCCTCCTCCTCTTCTTCCTCCCTGGTTTCTGGGCGCTTTTTTTTTCAGTACTTGGGGTTGAACCCAGGAATACTCTACCACTGAGTTACATCCCCAGCCCTTTCTATTCTTTTTATTTTGAGACAGAATCTCACTAAGTTGCCCAGGCTGGCCTCAAACTTGCAATCCTCCTGCCTCAGCCTCCCGAGTAGCTAGGGACTCAGGTGTGCATCCCCGCACCCTGCTCTGTCAGCCTTACTTCAATCGACAGGCCTCAGAAGGGACCAAGTCTCCTTCCACTCCTACAAGTGGGAAGGAATTGGGCAAAAGCAGCATAAGAGAGACACGATTGAGGTTTGAGCCCCAGAATCTCACCTTTAAAGAAAATGTAATTCACCATCACCATGATGTTCGTGCTGTCAAGCTTTGGGATCAAGTCCACAATCTTGTCCTTGGTTTGCTTAGCCACGTAGTCGTTGATCTGCTTCTGGGCCTCTTCGGGGTCCCCGAAGTTGGTGGGGAAAGTATCTGCCAGGTACAGTGTCTTCATGGCACTCAGAAAGGTGTCCTGCACGCCCACTTTCGGGTCGGTGAAGAGGGCGTTGCCCAGGTTCAGCTGGAAGCCATCCGAGGGCTGGCTGAGACTCTGCAGGAGCTGCCGGAAGCCTTCATGGAGCTGCTCCTCCGTGCCGTGCTGCAGGCCGAGGCCCTCCAGGATCTGCGCCTTGGTGGTGGAGCCGGCCCCCAGGGAGAGCATGGCCAGGCTCATGGAGACACTCAGCGGGGAGAAGAAGACATTCTGCCCAGGGGTGTTGGAGGCCAAGGCCCTGTAGAGCCCAAAGGCAAAGTCTCTGCTGCTGGGGGCCACTATGGCACCCACCGAGGCCTCCCTGTCCTTCTTCAGCTCCCGGGAGTGGTGGCGGTGGAAGCTGGCGGCGACCTGAGGGCTGAGGACCGCCAGGCACAGGAGGAGTACAAGCTTCATCTTGGCTGCCCCTGTCCTGGGAGGAACGGCAGGGAGGTTCTCAGAGAGGACGTAGAGGCTGACTGCCTGGAGGGGTGTCCCCACTAATCATCCAGCACGTGGGTCTCTGCAGCCTCAGAGGGACCCCGGGAGGGTAGGGGTGTCCGTGGGGGGCAGCAGTGGCTGGAGGAGGAGGCACTTGGGGATGAGGATGGTGGGGGCAGGGAGGAGGAGGTACAGACCTGACTGAGGTAGGGGACTAGCCTCCAGGGCAGTCACCTCCAGGCTCGTGTTGGGGATGTTGATGGGGGAAAAGGGCGCTCCTGTGTCCCATGTCCCATGTCCTGCCCTGTCAGCATCTCTGAGGTTGCCAGGCAACGAGAAGCTGCTTCCATATGTGGCCTCTGACCTTGGCTTGGGTGTTCTGGTCCAGCACCTGGCAAGGCCTCCTGGTCCTTCTAATAACTTAGACCAGCTCTCCCCCCCGGATCCTTGGCACCACCTGCTCTGTCCTGGTCCACTCAACAAACACGCAGCGAACATCTACTTTTGGCAGGCAGGGTGCCAGGACACCAATAAGTCCCCTTCTCCTGCTCCTGGGGCTGCTCCAGGCCACCCTTGTTCCTCATCAGAGACATTGTCCCCTCCTGAGACACTCCATTCTCTTGAGCCCAGAGGGGTTCTTCCTCCAAGCGACACCCCTGCCCTATTATATTTATTTATTTTTAAAATTTTGAGACAGGGTCTCACTAAGATGCGGAGAGTCTCGCTATAGTGCTGAGGCTGTCCTCCAATCTGCAATCCTCCTGTCTCAGCCTCCCAAGGACTGAGATTACAGACATGTGCTGCTACTATGCCCAGGGAAACCGCACCCTCTTAATGTGAGCTTGCAGACCTCCCTCCTCTCTGTGAGGGGCTGAACTGTGTCCCTCAAGAGTCCTAACACCCAGCACCTCACGGTGACTCTATTCGGAGGTTGGGCCTTCAAAGAGCTGATCCAGTTAAAAGGAGGTTGCTAGGGTGCCCTTACTCCATAAGACAGTGTCCTTATTTAAAAAAAAAAAAAAAGGAGGTCAGGACACAGACCCACAGAGGGGCATGAGGACACAGCAAGAAGATACCACCTGCCAACTGCAGAGAGCAAGGCCTCAGAGGAACCTCCCCTCAGCCTCCTGGCCTCCACCCTTGTGAGGAAGGAAAGGAAACCCCAGCTTTTTAAGCCCTAGCCTGTGGGGTTTCCTTAGGGACCAATCTCTTGGTTCTGCAGAGAAGGTGGCTTGCTCCTATTGTTTCCCTAAGGCCTTTCAAGGGGACCTGTGCTGCGCTTTCTATGATTTCAGCCTCCTCTTGGGCCTCCGGTCCCTCCTCCCCATCCTCCCTCTCATCTGCCTGGGAACCTTTCCCCTGCCTGGACCTCCACCTGGCCGGGTGAGGTCCTCCGCTCTAGAGCCAGCTGCCTGGGTTCCGAGCTCAGCTCCACTGCGGCCTCACAGTGCGATCTGGGCGACACAGTGCTCCAGAGCCACGTCCCCTACCCGCAAGACCAGGGCAGAATGGCACGGGCACTGAAGGGCCCTAGGAGGGGCTGAACCTGTCCCCACGTGTGGAGTGTCTGGAGCAGAGTCCTGCCCAGGCCAGGGCTATGGGAGTGTGGGGCCCGCAGCAGTGTCCGACCAAAGCCCCACCTGTCACCCTGGGGGACAAAAGCATACCTTCCCCTACACACAACATGTCATCAGAGTCCTAACGCCCAGCACCTCACGGTGTGACTCTATAGAGCTGATCCAGTTAAAAGGAGGTTGTTAGGGTGCCCTTATTCCAATAAGACAGTGTCCTTATATAAGAGAGGGGGGGGGAGGAGGTCAGGGGTCAGGACACAGCAAGAAGACGCCACCTGCCAACCGAGGTCATCTTGGACCAGGATGAGCAGGGCCAGCCTGCCACAGTCACATGACCCAAGCAACTCCAAAGCCCGAGGATCATTGACAGCCTTGGAAATTGCTGCAGAGTGGCCCATTCTGAGCCACTGGGACAAGAACTCTCTGGGGCATCAGTCAGACCAGGACTGCAGCCCCATCTCTGGTCAGAGTCCAGTGACTGAGGCGGGCCACCCTCACCAGCCCCGGCCTCCAAACTGCACCTGAGCTCAGAGAAGAAGGCTCATGAGGATGTTGTGCTGTGGACCTCCGGCCACCAGGAATCATGTGCCACAGCCGCCCAGGTGGGTCGGTCACCTACCAGGGCAGGGTGAGCGCCTAGACCACCTCTGCCGTCTCCACCTATCAACTGCTTTAGCTCATGCCACCCCTGGAGGTTGGTTCGTTCACGGTTCCATCTCACAGGTGGGTAATCCAAGGTCCAGGGAGCCCGCTGCTGCCTGGCGAAGCTTGGACTCAGACACAGTTCACGCTTGGCTCTAAACCACTGTCCTGGTTGTTTTCATGTCTCAGCCTCCTGCTCTTGGTCCCTGACTCAGGGGGGGACACCGTGATAGCCCTAATCTGCAGATAATGCAGGAATGCACTCCCGCGTGCTCCCCAGGGCCACTGTTTGTTCCCACGGCGAGCTGCCTTGGCCTTTAATCTAGTCCATGCTGCAGCACAGGCTGGTCCCTTCTGCAGAGCTCTGGAGAAACATTAGGCTTAGCCCCTGGTAGACCAGCTCGGAGCCGTAACTACCCCACCAGAATGGCTGGGAAGCGGGCATTCCTGTTTGCAAGGAACCCTCAGACAGCCCCCACGCAGCTGGCCAGGCCTCCTTCTGTGCTCAGTACCTCCCTACCCCTGAATACTAGAGACCTCAGGGGAGAAGTCCCCCCGGGTCTCCTGGGAAAGCCGGGTCTGTTCTTGGGTGGCTCAAGTTGACTCAGCCCCCACCCCCCGGCTTCACAGCTGGGACCTCGAAATCTTGCTTCATCTGCGCGACCCTTTTATTACTTATGGAGGACCTAAACAATACTCTGTAAATATTACTCCATCTACTTGTCACCCAAAGCAAGCATCATTATTGGCCCTATTTTATAGATGAATAAAGAGAGGCTAAGTGAAAGGGAAGAGCTTGGTCCAGGCAGTGAGTGATGGAGCCAGGATTACAATCCAGATTCCTCTGCCCGGTGCACAGGCTGCCTCGTGGGTCCCTTTCGTGGCTCCGAGGAATGACACCTCGTTCATCTTTGTCCCCACCTCCCAGTGTGTGTCCCCTATCCTCTCCCAAGTGTTCACTTACATTGGGTCATTAATACTCCCCAGGAACATGGGGTTGGTATCGTCCTGATTATACAGAAGAGGAAACAGGATCAGAGAGGTCTACACAAAGTGGAAGTGTGTATTTCAGGGTTCTTAGTTATAAAGCCTGGGCTTTGCCATCACACCCCCGGGCCTCTGGTATTGATTTATGGCTTTGACAGAGTTTTATGTCAACTCTGAGCCAGTGTGAGTCTGTCCCAGACCCAGAGACCAGCCCCTACTGTGTGCTAGGAGCACCTGGCCTGGCTGTCTCTTCCTGGGCCCTGACATTAGTGTTTCTGCAGAAGGAAGAAAGGTCAATCGAGTTCAGCTGTGGTCCCAGGAGTCAGATGGCAGCAGTGGGGATGGGCTGTGGATGGTAGGGGGGGAGGCCCCGTCGAGTTTTTCCACTGATACCCACCACCCATGGAAGACAAGTGTACTGTCTTTAATTCCAAATGTCGGACAGCAAAATCCCACCCAGGTTGATTCTGGAAGGGCTGCAAGAATCACGTCGGTGAGGAGAGTCTTTCCAGAATCTGCTAACTGCAGACATGTGGTGGGACAGGTCCCAGGCAGCGAGGGAGCCACGCCAGAGCTGGATCTAGATCCTAAAGAGCCAGGAGCCGCGCTGCACAGAAAAGCAACCTCAAGCTCCTCCCCTGCCTCCAGCCCATCTGTGAGGCCGCTGGTTTCTATTCCATCATAGGTCTTAGGTCTACCTGCCTCCCTCCACTTTCCCTGACACCACCCTAACAGAAGCCCCTTCCTCTTCCACCCGGACCACCAGCGCCTTCCCCTCTTGTGCCTGCAACCCCATTCCGCACGCGGCACAGCAGAGCACGTCCTGCCTTCATAACTACGGTCACTGCTCTCCCTTGCCAAAGAGATGCACCGCCCCCCACTGCGTTCAGGGTGAACCCCACTTTGTCTTGTGCTCTCACTGCCAGGCCCACCTGTCCTGGCTCTTCCAGGCTTTTGCCAGCCTCACCTTGACCCATTCTGCCCCAGATCCCGAGAGTGCCAGGCACACGTCTTCCTTTCCCAATTCCTCAAGTGTAGCAGGCTCTGTCCCTCCCAGGGCCCTGGCACATGCTACTCTTGCTTCTGGAATCTTCTCTCCACCTTCTTCTCCGAGCTGCTTCTGCATGGGCCTCTGCTCACATGTCACTTCTTGGGGACATGCTATCCTGTGTGGCCCTCCCCTTCCTCCCCTGCTATTCTCTGGAACGGTCCCTTAGATGTTTCATAGATCCACTGGTTACATGTGTGCACCGGTTACATGCCTGCGGGCACACAACTCAAGAGTCTGGACAGAAGGACACACACTGAAGCCGTCACCCTGGGCAACGCACCTCCAGAGGCCTGCAGCCCCTCCCCTCCGCACTGCGGGCTCCCATCTGTGATGAGGACACTGGTCCGGGGAGCAAGTGTCCCCTTCACTGCGGCATTCCTCGCCAACGGCCTGTCCTTCCACAGCTGAAAAATCCCGCCCACTCACCGCATTCTGTTTTGTTTATTTAACAAGTTGCCCCTGGCCCCTGGCACTGGGGAGCAGCCTCCGGACCCTCCCAGGGCTGTGGATCTCGGGGAAGTGGCTCCTCTCGGCCAGCTCGTCCCGATCCTGGAGGGTGCCAGCAGCTGCCGATTCCTGAGTGCCTCCATCCAGGGGACAGCTCGCCGCCATGGCCTGGCTTCAGGGTTTCCCAACCTTGGTCCTGTGGGGGGCTGTCCTGGCCATTGGCGGATGTGGGGCAGCAGCCTGGGCCTCTTCCCCCCCCACCTCCAGCTGTGACAGCCAAACCTGTCTGCAGGCTGGCCTGGTGTGGCCGCTGAGACTTCCACCATGACCAAAGCCTGTAATTATCTCCATCCTGCCTGCGGGGAAACTGAGGCTCAACAGCTTCAGTGTGCAGTCTAAGGTGGCACAACTGGGGGACTCGCCCCTGCTGCTCCAGGGGCCCTGGCCTGTCCCGACACCGTGGCGGCCCTGGCTGTCACCCTGGGACTCCCCAGAGCTTTTGAGCCCTCCAAACCCAATACTCTAGAGTCCAGCTGCACCCCCTCCGACACCCACACACTCACACGCCCATGTCAGGGAGTCTGTACTTACCCTGTCCCACGGCAGAGCATGTACTCAGCAGAGGCAGCAGTCCACCAGGACCAGGAAAGGGCAGAGGGCAGGCTGGCCTGCAGCCGGCATTTGTCACTGACCACAGCAGCCTCGCCCCTCCCCCGGCCCCGCCCCCACCCCGCCCCCACCCTGCCCCATCCTCCTTCCTCCTGCCAGCAGGCCAGCCGCATGCAAAGCTCCCCAGCAGAGGCTCTGGGTCCCCAAACCCACTTGGGCCACCGTTTGCCTGGCATGGTGTGGGTCCTCTCAGGAGACAGGAAAGTCACTAGTTGCTGCCTCCCAGAGGTGGGGAGAGGGATGGAGCCGCCCCCGTCACTTGCCCAGGCTGGGTTTGTTTTCTGCAGCCATCGCCTGTGGCTCTAGGGAGCAGGGCTCCCTCCCTCCCTCCTTCCCTCCCTTCTTCTCTCCCTCCCTCCGTTCCTCTCCCTTCCTCCCTTCCTTCCTTTCTTCCTTCCTCCCTTCTCCTTCTTTCCTTCCTTCCTTCCTTCCTTCCTTCCCCTTCCTTCCTTCCTTCCTTCCTCCCTCCCTCCCTCCTTCCCTCCCTCTCTCCCTCCCTTCCTTCCTTCCTTCTGTTATAGGGTGATTTGGTGGGTTAGCATAAGTAAGGCCATCTTATGAGAGCAGCCATGTAATCTTCTCCGGTGGAAAATTACCACCCCATCTGTGGGGAACTGAAGCCTGGGAACAGAAGACAAGCTAGGTCACCATGCCCCTCTTGAACTCCTGCCCAAACCTGTATCCTGGAGTCGTTTGTTTCAAATCTATGAACCGCATAGGGGGACTTTCCACTGTGCACTAGCCAATCAATGTAAAGGTCACATATCCACCCCCCTCTTGTGTATAAAATATCCATGATCATGAGGCTCAGGGTCTCTGCCTACCCAACTACTGTTTTGGGTGTGGTGGGGGCCCAGATTCGAATCTGAAATAAAGTTTGTTCGTAACTCCCTGCTGGTCTTCTCGTGAGTTTACTGGCTAACTCCCTTCCTTCCTTCCTTCCTTCCTCCCTTCCTTCCTTCCTTCCTTCCTTCCTTCCTCCCTTCCTGTCATCCATCCACCTGTCTCTCCTTCAATACCTCCATCCAGTATCAATATTAACTGAGCACTAACCGTGTTCCAGAAAACATCCCTGGGGCTCTAGGGGAGTTATTTACCTAAAGAGATAAATGAGAGCACAGAGCGCAATGCTCTGACATAGCTGTCTCCACAGTAGAGACAACGAGGGAGGAACAGCCCAGTCTCCTGGGGATGGCCAGGGGATGGAGACCCCACAGCCCGGGGAGACTGTGTTGCACGCTGGGCCGCTGCGGGACTTGGTGGGGCTGCCACATGCCACAGAGATGGGCGTGTGTGCCCTGAGCCAGCTGGAGGAGGAGGTGGAAAGAACCCGGAGAAGCCAGGGCCACGCCAGGCTCTGCGGCCTTGGAAGGCCTGCTGGAGTGGGGGCAGGTTGCGCTTCACCCTGCGTGCAGTGGAAAGAACGTAGAGATGGCAGACAGACATCTTTGGCTGCCGTATGGTGACAGCCTGGAATGGACAGGAAACAGTGGAAGTTCTGTGATCCTCCAGGTGGGAGCCGCTGGCCTGGACTCAGTGGCGACTAGAAGGGGGAGGCCCAGGGAGGAGGGGGAGTGGCCCTCTGGGAGAGGAGGGCAGGTGTGGGAGCCATAGGGGGTGATGAGTCCCACTCTGGGCCTGAGGAGGCGGCTGGGGAAGGTGTTGGCTGGCGGTAGGCGAGTGGGTCTGGAGGGGGCTGAGGGAGGCAGGGGCAGAGAGGGCAACTCAGATGCAGAGAGAGGAGGGGCAAGGGGATCCTGGGGGCAGGGAGAGGACCAGAGAGAGGACAAGGTAGAGAGTGTGGGGTCCCAACAAAGACTCTGCTCAAAGAAGAAGAGCTTGGTGAGGAGGACCCAGCAGGAGACGCTGGCTGGGAGGAGACAGGAGGAGGCTGTCAGGGTCAGAGGCCCCAGAACCTCCGGGCAGGATGAGAATGGTCTAAGGTCCTCCATGGCAGGGAGGGCGGAGGAGGTGCGACGGGGCACTGACATCACAGGTCCTAGGCTTTCAGGAGAGCGCCAGTGAGGGGACAGTGGTCATTCATGCAGGGACATCCACGGAGGGCAGGAGGCCACAGGCTCAAGAGAACAGAAGAGAATAGCTGTTTTGGTGAAACTGTTAAAAAGATGAGCTCGGGCTTTCTAGCGGCCTCGGCAAATGACATCAGAACTGGGATCTGGAAACAACAGAAATTCCCTCTTGCGTGCAGTTCCAGGGTCCAAATCTAGGGGTGGGCAGAGCTGAACACCAGCCCTAGGAGAGCTAAACACTTAGCCTGGTGGCTATGAGACCCAGCAACTATTTTCCTCCAAGTGATCTGTCCCTACCCTGTTTGGCAGTGCAGCCACAGGGTACGGCCCAGGCTGGGGAGAGCAGATGTCGGCCTCCGGGAACCTTCCTGACTCAGCCTTGATGGTCTCAGGTCCCAGGTAAAAGCAACTCCTTCCTTCTTTTGCTTGCCTGCCTGCCTGCCTTCCTTCCTTCCTCCCTCCCTCCCTCCCTCCCTCCCTCCATCCTTGATGCTCCTTGGCTCCTGGGGTGACCCTGGAGCACCTGACCAGAACTCACTCAGAGCAGGTGCACAGGGCCTAGGAACAGGAAGGGACAGCCTCCATCATCCTGCCCCCTTCACTAGCCACACTGAATCAGCAGCCAGGGCATCCTCAGTGGTCCCCATATCCAGCCCGCCATTTCTATGGCTATGGCGGCTGCAGGGCCCCAAGCCCTGGATTACACCTCCATATGCAGGGGAGGAAATTCAGATCCACAGGGGTAAAGGGGCGGCCGGCAGGGCCTGGTTCATGGAGAAGCTGGGACTGCACTGGAGAGGTCCCAAGAGCTGCCTGTGAAGGAACTTCAATGAACTGAAGGAATAAGGAAACAACCATCTCTGCCTGATAAAAGACAGAACAAAAGAGGGATGCTAAATACATGGCAAAAATGTCTCTTTCCCTGACACCGACTGGACCACGAGAGAGGACTCGATGACCTGACACCTAATGGAGGACTGGAAACTGCACCTGCTTTACCCTATCAACAGCTAACTACTCTAGTCCTCAATCAGGTCCTCCATGAACTGACCCCCCGCCCCTCTCAAGACACAAAAACGCTCACTCTGGACTGTAGGGCTGACTCGGCTCTCTGTTTTCTGCCAGGAAGGATTCCTTCCAGGCTTGCTCTTTATGCTGTTGAGCTGCATCCCTTGTCCTTCTTTTCCAAACAGTCTGGCCTGTGGTACTACTCCACAATTAAAAAAAAAAAAACAATGGAATTGGGCTCTGCCAACAAAGATCCTTACCCCTCTTAACAGGGGACCTAGGAGAATGGTCTGTGCTAATATTTGGTCTTTGATCCTGGTTCCTAACAAAGCTCCTGAGGTCTTTGCCATTTCCTGAGCAACAGGAGCTGGGCCAGAACCCCTAAACTGGCGGAATTTCCTGGGCAATAGAAGCATCTTTGGTTCCCAGGAGAGGACTCTGAGTGAGTTCCTGGAAAGGATGATGCCTGGTACCGGGAAACCACTTTTGACTAGAGGCTGGGAGTTTCAGCCTCGCCCTTCCCCCACCCTAGACCTCTGGGGAAAGGAGAGGGCTGAAGGTTGGTCTGGTCACCAATGGCCCGAGATTTCATTATTCGCATCTGTGTAAGGGCGCTTCCATGAATGCCAAGAGGACAGGGTTTGGGAGCTTTCTGGGCAGAAGGTGAAGCTGCCCCGGAGGGCCAGGCGGCTCCGCCCTCGTCCCTCTCCTTGGCCCTGGGTATCCCTTTATCTAGCTGTTCCTCACTCTCCTTCCTAAATTATCATACGCTGATGACGAAGTGTACCCTTGGGTTCTGTGAGCTCCCTGGACTAGTTCATTGAACCTGATCAAGGGGTCGCAGGGACCCCAGCTTACAGCCAGGAGGCGACGATCTCCTTGTGAGTGGCATCAGTAGAGGGGCAGCCATGTGGGACCGAGCCCTCGATCTGCGGGGTCAGACTCCAACGCCAGGCACAGCTGGAACTGGTTCATGGGAATCACCAACACCGCTGGTGTCTGCTGCCCAGCTGGTTAGTGACCAGGGCTTGAGAGCGGCATTGAGTGCAACAACAGGAAGAATAGTTTGTGGCAACCCCACTCTGGAACTCCTTAGGGACGGAGAGGAAAGAACCCAGAAAAATCTGCCCCGCGCGTCTGCGCATGCTCAGAAAAGGCCTGCGCGCATACAGATGACGTCACAGGTACGCGCAGCCCTGGCCTCGGAGGGCGCTCTCACTGCAAAGCCCCGGGCCCTTGGTGTTCCTGCTGGATCCTGGCTCAGTAGCACGCAGACGGGCCCGGTGCCTATGCCTCCAGCCATCCGAGGACTCCTGGGCGCCAAATCGAGCTTCTCGCCTCTCAGACTCCGCAGGCAGCCACATCTGGAGGAAGGGCCGGGCCGGGGCACAGATCGCCTGCGTGGAGTCTTTTCCTATGTTTATTTTTGATGCTCCAAAGGGCATTTGGCAGTTTGAGGAGCTGGACTAAATATTTGCCCAATCAATCTAGGTTAAGGGGTGGAGCTGTGGAGCAAATAGCGCGGAGAGCAGCACACAGCTCTGTCTCTTGCGTTCGCCCGGCCGCCCATTCCCTCAGCAAGTGCTGTTGGGCCTGATCCATACATGCGTGGGTGGCACTGGGGTCCTGGGACTCGCCAGAGGGCAGGTGAGTGGGCGTCCTCGACTTGCGATGGCTCCTCTGAGAGAGCTGGGGTGCTGGTGGGCACACGTGTCTCAGGCTAGCTGGACAGTGAGGTAGGGAGGGGTGAGGTGTTCCTGTGTGACCTTGGCAGCCTGCAGATATTCTGCGCGAGGGGGACAAGGCTTGGAGGAGGGAAGTGTGTGCAGCCTGGGTAAACAAGACCTCTGTGCCTGACATCACAGCACACAGCTGCACCTCCGCACAGAAAGTGAGAGAGAGCGCTAGGGAGCAGAATGCCCGTCTAGAACATTCTGGAAGGTGGAGTAGGAACGTCAAGCATCAGGAAGAGAGCCTACAGGACATCTCCTGACTGGTTGGGGTTTTGTGTAGGTGTCCCAAGTAGGAAAAGTCACATATAAGAAGGCTTGGGGTCCCCAGGGCAGCTGGATTTGGGGGACAGAGGTCCGGTCAGAAGGGCGGTGGTGGAATCATGATGAAAACAGAGGAGCTAATGTTCCCAGGGCACCTTCTAGAACAGCACAACTGTGCCACGTGTTCCTCCTTCACAGAGGCTCTAGGAGGTGCACAAACTGTCATGGTCCTCACTGTATAGGTGGTGATACTGAGAACTAGAGAGCTTAAATGACTTCTCTAAGATCACACAGCTTTTAGGCAGCAGAGCTGGGATTCGAACCCATGAGTTCTGATGTGGATTGGGCAGCAGGTGGGACTGAACTGGGCTCTGGCTGGTGGCCAGGAGAGAGGAGTAGCAGCTTGCCAAGCACTGGCTGTGGGAATCCTTAGGGTGGGCAGGGCCCAGAAAAGGGAGGGGGAGGGCCCCTTCTGGCTGGACTAGCCCCAGCTTCAGTTGTTCTGGGACTCATATTCACGGTCACAAGAGCCCTGCCAGAGCCCGGCCTGCTGCTGATACCAGAGAATGGCGCTGCCCAGAGAATGTGTCTGCCAGAAACCATTGAGGTTGGCTGTAAACAAGACCAGCTTCTGCCACCTGCTCCTTCCCCAGGGTTCTGGCACGTTCTCCAGACTCAGGATGGATGCTCCTTGGGGTAATCACCCTGCACACTGAAGCAGTCTGAGCTGGACCAGAGAGCCAGCCCACACTCCCCAGGTGGGGAAACTGAGGCCCAAGAAGGGAGAGGATATGCTGGAAGCCCCAGAGCCCAGGTGCACAGAGCCAGGCTGTGAAAACCATATTCCCTGCCCCAGCCTTGTTTCTGCAGCTCACACGGTCATCTGGGCTGGGACAGTCACTGGCCACACCACGGCGGGCACCTCTCTGACCTGCCTCCCAGGCCTCTGCCCAGGCTGCCAGGTGGGTGCTGTTCCCTGCTGAGGCCTCCCCTGCCCCCTGGGTGGCAGCCGTCCGGCCCCTCCTCACACAGCTGGACAACCCACGGGAACCCAGGGCCTCTCACACCCTAGTCTGGGATCGGGGTGCCAGGGGCCAGGGTAATACTGGAAGTTACAGGTGAAGCACGTTTGACGAGTGTCCCATGCACCAGGTGCCACCCCAGGTCTCACCATTCTTTGCTTTAATGTGTGTGACCACCAGGGGGGGCTCCTCCCACTTTCCAGGACATCTTGTCCCTCCAGCTGGACTTGGGCAGCTTCCTGTCCCCAATTCTGGACAGGAGCTGCCCACCCAGCCCTCCCTGGCCAGGTCCTCCTGCAGGCGACAGACGGGCTGGTCCTGGAGCACTATGGTTCCTAGGAGAGGGTGATCCTTCCCAGGAAGAGAAGCCTCTGGGAGTTGGCAGAAGAGACCAACAGGAGGAAGGGTTTGTTAAGGATGAGGGCGAGATTCGTTTCCCGGGCAGAGCGGAAGTGGACAGAGCTGTTGGTGGCCGCTGTGGCCTCGGTGCCAGCTTCTCCCACGTCCAGGGTGGCCTGGTGGAAGCCCTGGGAGAGAGATCACAAGTGTCACTTCCCTGACAACACTGAGGAGGGACCAGGGACGCTGGTCATCACCTCTGCACCTCCAGCCCTGCAGAGCCACCTGCTGGGGATGTCACACGCCGGGGGAGGGGCGCTTGAGCTGGATGACCTCCCAGGACACAATAGTGACAGCTGCCACTCACTGAGCCATCTTACAGAACCATCATAGGATCCTGTGAGGTGGTGAGAATTATGTCTGATTACAGATGAGGACAATTAATTCTTAAGCCAGGTGACCTCCCAGAGCCCAGAGGCAGGCCTGGACCTCAAACTCTCAAGCGGGGGCTGATCCCTCGTGTCCGCTTCCCCCAGCTGAACTATAGGTCTCTCTCTCACCCGCCCACTCTCCCATACTCCCCGCCCAGCCTGGCCTATCCTTTTCCTGCTTCTGTGTGGCCGTGACCTCGCTCTACCGCCATGATCTATGCAGATGCCCCGGGAGGCGTCTCTGAGGGCAGGCACTGGGTCGAGGCTGAGATCACGGCTGGCGCATGCGGGCTGATTCCTGGATGCCCACGTCTGTGGGTGGCTGGTCAGACCCAGGCTCTGGGACTCTGTATGGTAGCAGGGCCGCCAGGTCCCCGGGGTTGAGGACCCCCAGTGACTTACTTTAGACACCCACAGTCCCTGCTGTCCAGTGATGCCTGAGAAGTTAGCTTGGTGGGAGAACAGGTCCGTGAAGCCCAGCTTGGGCAAAATCTGATCCAGCGCGTAGGAGCCGGAGATGGAGAACTTGGGGAGATGCAACTCTAACTGCCTGGAAAGGTATTGGGTAAAATGTTAGATTTGTGAAGCAGTCAGGGATTCCGGCTGGTCTGAGCCCCCCTTGGAGACACTCTGGTCTCCTCTACTCCATCTGAATTCTGTGGCCGCATGCACCTGTGGCTCATGTCACCCCTTAAATGGGAATGCTCTTGTGGCCGGCTGAAGGACCCTGTCTGGGGGGCCCCCGCCCTGGGGGCTCATCTTCTGCAGAGGTTGGATTCTGGGGGTGTGTGGGGCCCGGGAGGTGGGTGCGAGCCCCTCTGAGTGGCAGGCTCCGTGTGGTGCCTCTGTCGGGGTGTGTGGGCTGTACCTGCTTCGGACCTGCTGACTTTGGCTGACGGGGCCCCACCAGGAGGTAGGTGACTTCTCCTCTGCCTGTGGCTTCAGCTGGGGCCTATTCTTGCAGGTAATGGAAATTTCCCACTCAGGGCCCTGTGATGGTGGGAAGCTGCCTGGTTCCTCTACCAGCAGGTCATCCACCAGAGGTCAACCTCAGAGGGGCGAGGTCACTTGACTTTGCCAAGACTGGTGCATTGGAAGAGCCATGTCTAGGACTTCTGACTCCTGACTGATGGAGAGTGACCTCATCTTCTAAATACGACGGGAGCGTTCCTCGTCAAAGAAACCCAGGGGAAAATCTGGGGACAAGAGGGAATTCTTTCCCAATGCGGCCACCGCTCCCTCCCATCCTCACCATGTGACATCCTGATTACCTCTTCTGGAGCAAGTAGTTCCACCTCGCTAGCAACCCTGGAGTCAACATCTCTTCCACCTGTCCCATCTTGCCTGGGTCAGGGAGAATGAAGAAGGCCTCCACGTCACCTTGGTAACGCAGCCGCAGCACGGAGCAGGACACACGTCTGTCGTACAGGTACCAGTGGTTCTGGCGGTCCTGCACCATCATGGGCACCTTTACCGTTGTGTTCTCGTCCACGTGGAAGTCACCGATGGCAGTCCTGAAGAGGGGGAATGGTTTCTCCCACAGACCTGCAGGGAGACGCAAAGAAAGTGCAGAGCCTTGTGGGACCAGGAAGCCGATTCCCAGCAGGGGCTCCCTTCAGCTCTTCCTCAGTGTGCACCACTGGGCTCCTGGTTTAGATTTTAAGATGAGAGGTAAAGCTGGCGCAATGGTGCAGGCTGTAATCCTAGTACTGGGAAGGCTGAGACGAGGAGGATCACAGGTTGGAGGCCAGCATCAACCATTTATCAAGACCCTGTTTAAAAAAAAAAAATTAAAGGGCTGGGGGTGTAGCTTGGAGGTAGAGCTCAATCCCCAGTTACCCCCCCCCCATTTAAAAAGTAAAATGAGAGGTAGCAGGGGGCTGCTGGTTTGCTTGATCTATAAGCAGCACTGGAACAATGAGGGGAGAAACATGATGCTGAGAAGGGGGTTAGCTGTGGCCTTTCCTGGGAGGTGGTCCCTTCTGCCATCAGGGGAGGAGGGGCCTGAGCTCCTGGCTCCAGTTGCAGGGAGGCATGCTGGTTTGGAGGTGAGAAGAGAGTGCTGGCCCTGTTTTCTCCATGAAGCTGGAGACGCTGTTGTTGAGCGAAGGTGGGCAGGGGATCTGAAAA
>PVLC010019320.1:0-30596 GCA_004027655.1 Graphiurus murinus | reverse complement strand
GCTTTCCTTCATATCTTTCTTCATGATGTTTCCACCAAAGAATTTCACTAGTGGTGATATTGCTTTATCACCACCACCATCATCATTGTTATTATTATGTAAAAGATCAAATTTCACCAATCCCTAGTTCTAACCTCTGAAAAAAAATCCCTTTAGATTTTTAATCTCCAATTCCCAGTGTTTGCCAATTTAGGACCATCTGCAAATTAGTTAATGTGCAGTTTAGCCTTTCTTTGAAATCAGTAATTAAGATGTAAAGTAAGACTGAGCCCAAGACTAATTCCCTGGGCTTCCCACTGGGACCTCTCCTGAGCTCCATAACTCTTTCATCACCACCTCTGGCTTCTCATCTTCCAGCCAAATCTCAAGCTATTTCACTTGGTTTATAATTAAGTTGATTTATGAGGATCACTAGATTAATTTCTATTTTGTAAAATGTTGCCTGACATATATATTTATTTGACTTTGCTTTATATTTACATATGTTGAAACATTACAGTCAAAGAAGAGAAGGATGTTTTCAGTCAAGCTAACCCTGGCATTTTCTGTTAGATGACTGCTTTGTCAGAGACATACTCAGATAGCCTTTTAATATTAATTCTATCATTTAACTGCAGCCAAAGTTCAGCATCTAGAAGATAATTACAATTCGGTGATCTTTTTCTTCTATCTTCTTTATTATTTTTTAAAAATTTGTCTCTAGTATCTTTCAACATCTTTAGGATAAAAACAAAAGTAAAAGTCTCTATTTTAGTAAATTTATTCACTTATTCCCTGTTTAGCCATAGAAGGATCTTTTGTTTTCGGTTCTTTGGCATTTTCTATTAGCTGCCAATTATCTATGTTTCAGACTGACATTCAGATAATTAAATATTCAGGTGCACTGATCTTGCCACCAAGGGTTTTATGAGCATTTGAGAAATTTGTTTAAGTTTAATTGGGAAATTAAGCCATGGGGCAATGTTACTGCAAAGCTACACTGCTGTGCTCTGAGTAACTAGACTAATCTAGGTCAGAAAAACACAATAGGACACACAAACACCCAAGAACGCAAAATTGTGCTTTTAATGACTGCCAAATTCTGAGATACTTTAATCTTCCCATTCTGGGACTTTTTCTTCCTTTGGTGTACAGACCAGGCTCCGGTTTATAGCCTAAATCTTCTTAATGGTTTCTATCCCTTGCGTCTTCCCTCTGGCTCCCTTTTCTCCTTTCAGAACTTACTCAAGTATTTTATTACTTGTGTGTTTGCAAAACATATTGCTTTTTTTCCCTCTGTAGTATCAGATAACATTCCTAGCACTCCAGTTAGACTCTGGTCTCTTTGTTTCTGGGAAATGCATCCAGACAGGCAGTAAACATTTTAATTTCACTATAAATACGCAAAAGTTTATGATGTATAAGGGACTGTAGGATGATTGATTATTTCTTCCCAGCTGATCCTGGGCTGCCTCCTGGAAGAGGAGAGTACATGAGTGGGACCATTCTTATTTTATGTTTTCCTTAAGAAATTTTCCTATTAATATAATTGAAAGATTAGAAAAAAGGTAAAGGAAAAGAAGAAAAGAAAAAGGAAGGGACAAAGGAAGAAAGAGAAAATGTGAGAGTATTTGAATACATTTCTAATCTTGAACTCAAATTTTAACTATTTTTTTTTTGGCAGGGGGCTTCTGGATTTTCCTTGGGTGAAAAATTTCAAAGCTACATAGTCACATTTCTTTGGAATTTCTTTCTTAGTAAGTAGAGGGATTAATTGAAGGTATGCACATGGCCTCAGGAGATAATTTTACATATATAAGACTCTTGCAATCATGACCTTACAAGATGGATATAGAAGTACTAGGTCCACTCTTTAGGTAGATTCCTTTCAATTATGGGTTTGAGTACTTTCAGAATTTTCTCTATGTTGTTCCAAGTTGAATTCTTCGTTGTTAATTGGTTAGCTCCCTGTCTCTATCAGATTTAATGAGCTTCCTGATCTTGATTTTGGCTTATTATTGTATTCTTGTCTCTGACTGCATAGTATTCTTTTCTTCTCCCTGCAATTTTATATTGATAGTGAAAGTAAAGCCTTATTAGATCTAAAATAGAATATGTAAGAATAATTAAAATACTTCTTTGTTTCTCACTGAATATCATATAAACATAGTATACCTGTACATATATGAAATACATACTATTATTTGGGTTATTTCAGGCTCAATTTTATTCTGTGTACATTCTATTACTTCTAGGTTAAAAATTTTTACAATTGTTTATTTTTCAGATAGTATGATAGGCTAGATTAGCAACATGGAGATAACAGTGCTCTTAATAGCTAGGTAGAATTGATTGACCTAATAAGGCGTCTCTATTTTCCATCTCTAGCTTTTATCAAATGGCTTTGGGAACAGAGCTATGACTGTAAAGACTATTGGCTCATAATATCAAATTAAACTATGATCTTATATGCCTCTTAGATGGATATGCTATTAATAGAACATACTTTCGAAACACTATGGAAACTTGGACATTAGCTATTCTACTCTTTCAATCAAGAATAAGATAAGTGAAGTTCAGAGAAGAAAATATTTCAGCCAAAGCAGTGTAGAGTGCTGTAGCAGCTATGACGCTAGAGCTAGAGCTAGTTAGAACACTCGTCCACTTTTCCCTAAGACTATGGCTTTATACCAGTGAGCCAGAAACACTGGAGGGAATTCAGCTTTGCTCTTTAAGAAAAAATACCTATGGGTCATGTGTAGCCCCGGTGTGATTGTCAGGAAATATACACATATGAAAAATAAATTTGTTTGCTATTTATGAATTCTAAAAATAATAGGTAAATTATTGAAAGTTTTTAGCTTAGAGATAAGTCGTCAGAGTACAAGCCATGAAAGTAAATGATTTGAGTTTGATACTAAAAGCAGCTGCACAGAATCCACTATTTAAATATGCAAACAACTTAAGATATTAAGACTGGTTCTGAATATATTCATCTTTTGTGCAATATAAAGTTTTTAAAAGCTGAGAATTATGTTTTAATTAACATCTCATTTGTCCATTAAATAGGGTATTTAAGTGTGGAAGAAATCAAGTATCATGGACACCATTAGATGGCAGTATTACACAAAACTATTGTTTCCATTAAAAAAAAAAAAAGATTATATTTTCAATTGCCCGAAGAAGTTAGTTTACAATATAGGTAGTATATACACAATAAATATGTGTTGATGGTAAGTTTTTAAATAAAAAATAAAGTGCAAATTAGAGGTTTGATACAAGAGAAAGAGAGAGCTCAGAAAGAGAAGTGAGAGGTGGAGAAGGAACAGTAAGAACATGAAAGCCAATGACAGGTAATAGACGTATCTCAGGAAAACAAGCCGGTATCTATCTGCCTTGCAGATTCCACTGTTAGTGATGATATCAATGACACTGAAAGATTGATCACTTTTTTGTCACAATTATTTGGAAAAAACCTGAAAGTCATTTAATCACTCTATGATATTCACTCTAAATTCAAAATAAAAAGCAACACACATTTCCATCTATCATTAGATAAGTAGAGGAATGTAATTTTGAGTTTCTAAAAGTTGTACATTTACCTAAGTATGATTTTGTATGATGATGAGGCAGCATATGAATAAATAAATAAATGAATCTCTGGAGAAGAGATTTAAGCTTAATAAATCTGTTTTAATAGTAATCCAATTTCTTTTTAGAGACAGGTATTACCCTATACAAAATTTGAATATAGTATACGGAATGTAATTTGCTTTAGTGGTTTGACTTGCCTATGGACTTCCTGTATGATAGGTATTAATAGGAAGAGAAAACTGAGACTACTTCCAGACTTGTTACATTACAAAACTATTTGAATAAGGTACAATAGACTGCATACCAAGGTATTTTATGCTGATACAGAAATATGATAATTCTAGGTAGGAATGTAGAAGCTAATAAGACCGTAAGAATCTACTTTTTAAAATTTGATCAATGATACAAGTTTTTAAGGGACACAATGTAATTCTCTATTTTAACACTTTTCATTCTTCCATTCCGTCCTTTGTATAACCAGCACCTAACATAGTGAGAAAAGTAACCCATGGGGACCACCCAATTCTGTGACATGTTTTAATAAGTTGAGAGGCTCAGGAATGCCAAGGACTTTATTCTTTATTTGGAGCCCCAGTCATTATTTCTTCCTCTTCCTCCTCCTGCTTCTCCTCCGCCTCCTCTTCTTCCTCCTCCTCCACCTCTTCTTCCTCTCCTCCTCCTCCTCCTCCTCCTCCTCCTCCTCTCATTCTTTCTTTTTATACTGGAGACTGGACCTGGGCCATGCCATTCTAACTTTGAACTACACCCCAGCCTGACACTTATTTATATAAAACAGGGTCTTACTAAGTTGCCAAGAGTCTCGCTAGGTTGCTGAGGTTGATCTCAAACCCATGATTCTTCCATCTCAGCCTCCCAAGCACTGGGATTACAGGCATTCACCACTGTGCCTGGCTTCATATTCTTTTATAAACAGTTTGTCCAGTGTCTATATCTGCAGTAGCCCAGGCTCCCCTGCCAGATTCTTCCTTCTTCAAGTTCTCACCGAAGTAGTCTAGACTAGTTTGTGTATTTTAGTCCATATCCAGAAATTTTTTTACACTGTAAGTGTTTGCTATCATTTGTATATCTGGACCTGAAATTCTTCCCCATCCTTCCAGAAACAACAACAACAACAACAAAAACACCAAAGAACTCCCTATATTCAGAGTGCCTGATTTTTTTTTAAACGCTCCAGGGCATATTGTTATCACCAGCTGTGGTCAGGGAAAAAAAAAAATCCCCACCCCTGTGATATAATACTGTACAATTAGGCCCATAATGTGGGTTTCATGCTTTTCTCTGAAACATCTGGCATGTACTACTTTCTAAAAGCAGAGCTTGGAGAGCCAGACCTCCTGTAGCATTTTAATATCAATGTGCCTTTTCACATATTAGTTATCTAATGTTTGTGCCAGTTTTTGAAAACACCACATCCTAAATATCACCTCTTGAATGAGTGTAAATTCAAAATGCCTCACAGGGGGTGATGTATTTGTGGGGGGAACTAATATCTGTCCTAATCTAAATACCAAATGAATTTTAGATTGTTATTCTAGCCCAGCATTAGCATTGGCCCTTGGGAAAATCATTGTTTATGTATTCATTTCAGATACTCAGAATTAAGAATCGATCTATTTAAACCTTGTTGCTAACATTACATCTGCATATCTGACATATTAGGGCAATGTGTACAGTTATTACATGTGTCCGTAGAGAAAAAAAGTTAGCAATAAAAAGTTTTAAATAAATTATCTCTAAGATCTCAAGGAAAAAAAAAAAAGAAGTCATTTGGGGAAAAGGCAAAACATTACCTAGAAACCCTTGTGAGTAAAAACCTCTCACTGAAATCCATGATCTCCTCCAGGCAGGGGAATAGAGGTTAAAATAAAGGTTCTAACAAAACAGGCTGGTCTTACTTGTCAAGATATCTTCATAGAATTCTCTTTTCCCATAAAATCCACATGGGAACAAAGAAAAGACTTTTTTTAGTGACAGAAAATTAAAACTAGAATAAAATAAGGGAAGAAAAATGTATGTGATTCACATATTCAGAGCTTTGAATAAAATAGCAAGATGTTGATAAAACACAAATATTGATGCAATATGGCTTGCATTCATCCATAGAGACTATTAATTGGCATTAGACATGATTCTGTTAATTATATTGAAATTTTACAAAGCAAATTATGGAATTGCTATAACTATAATATGTGTGGACCCTAACATATTTCAAAATTAAAACAAAAATATGTTTAATTATGTTACATAGGTAATTGTCCATGCCCCTAGATAATCTCCTTAATTAATAAATTTAATAAAGAGATTATCTGAATACTTAACATGGGAATGGTAGGTTGATTCTGAATATTATACTCGGTGTGGTCGAGACATTTTGGTGGAGGTGTATCAGAGATCCTACTACATTGTTCTTGAACTTTCAGGCCCTGCGTTTCCTCAGTTATGTGAGTTGGTTACAATGAAATGATTTCTAAAATGATTTCAGATCTAAAAATTTAATCCATTTAATGTCGTATTCTACAGTTGTGTGGCAAATGCCTTGCTATATAAGAATATTAACTTTGTTATTTGTACATTTTGGTACTTCTATACCATAATGGCTCTTAATAAATATAAAAATGCAATGGCTACAACACTAGAATATAAAACATATTAGAAACAGATGGGGTGTGGATATCTTTAAGTAGAGGACAGATGGAGCAGGACTTAGAGTCTAACCCTGAAGCTTTGAAGGGGTTGAATGACAGGACTGGATTTTTACCCTGATTTAAAGAGTAATTTGGTTCAAGAATGAGGAGTACTATTTCAACTATGTGAAAAAACACAGGAAAATACTTGTGTTCCAGCAATATGGCAGATGACTTACAGTGAATCATTCCTAATAAACTCATGACATGTAGAATAAAATATAACAATGTTGTTTTAGTAAAAATAAAGATGAATTAGAAAAATGTGAAAAATTCTAGGTACAGTATCAATGAGGGTAACCACAGACAGAACATAAAGATACGCTTATAAATTAGGGTTCTGGTCCCTGGAATATTGACAACCAAATATAGGTCCAAGAGGAAAAGGATAGTGATCATCCAGTTTCCAAGGAGCATGGATTATGAAGTCAGGAGCCCAAAGGGCTGCCCCTTTCTTAAAGAACAGCCTTGGGAAGAGTTAAGAAAGCTTATCTCTAGATGAATAAATAAATCTCTCAGGAGAAATCAAAATCTCAAGTCCAAATCCATAGATTCATGTTGTATATGATTCTCAAGCAGAGAAATATCTGAGTCTAAACAGTGAAACCTCTGGGGCATTCTATGAAAGCAAATAGAGGGACTGTTCCGTAACATAGAGTGCACAAGATCCCCATAGAGGGGAAAAACTATAAACAACAGTCACAATAAGATATCAACTTAAGATGAGCTCACAAGAGGTTGGCAGAGGACTGGAGAGATGTTGGCTGAAAGACATGAAATTTAGTTAGGTAGGAAGAGTAAGTTCAAGAGATCTATTATAAAATACATTGACTATAGTTAATAACAGAGTACTGTATACTTAAAAGTCACATAGAGGAGATTTTAAGTGTTCTTACTCAAAATAGATGATAAGGATGTGAGGTGATACATATGTTAATTAGGTTATTTAGCCAGTCCACAATGTATACATATTTCAAAACATTACACTGTATGCCATAGACATATACATTTTTCTGTCAAATAATAATAAATGTTGTGCTCAAAATAAAATTTGTTAACTACGTAAGAAAATGATAACCATAAGGGAAAGTCAGCAGAAAAGCAACTGTCTCGATAATGGAACAATCAAAAGGTTAGCATAAAATAAGTACGTGTCAACAATACGTAAACCACAAGAGTAGGGATATATATAACAATTATTTTCTAGATTATTTCTGATCTTATACTTTCTTCTAATACATAAAATACTTAATAAATAACTGCTGCTTGTTTTCAACAAGAAAAATATCATAAAGGTTTCCATTTTTCTGCATTCAATATACTGATTCTTGGGGAAATCTTTCAGGTTGCTCTCAGGTCAAAGGCAACATAAATATATACATTTCTCTCTGAATTCTAGGTTTACTTGGAAAACTGTGGGCAATTCTATATTTTGATTGATAATAAAACTTTATTTTTAATCTTCTAATAAGCCTTCCATTACTTTTCTTTCCCCTCCCCATTGATATTCTGAAAATACATCAGTAGTCATGGAAATAAGTATTTTTCTAAGTCACTATTACACCTCTACAACCTCTATACTTTTTTCTCGGACAGCAATATAATGGGTGTGGCAGTCTCAATTACAAGATGATTTTTTATTGCTATCTTACATTATCTTAATTTGATTATTAAAATACATAGTAATTAATTAATATCAGAATTTGCAGGCAGAAGTGTTACATTACAAAGCAGAGTTTTGAGCTATAAATAACCATATATCTTTCCTGTATATCTCCTGGAGTATAAATAACCTTTCTTTTTCTTAAAAAAAAAATCAGCTTGGAGCCTGTGAGGAGGTGGGGCACACTCCGCTCTCAGCCAAGGGAGGGGGCAGGACTAACAAGGGGTGCCTTCAAAGATGGTCGAAACCCAGGGGAATTTTCATCACAAGTTTTTGGCACTGGAAGGTCTTTGAAGATTTTTGGATTTTTGCTTAACAGGTGGTCTCTGAGCCTGCTGCTCTCTCTGCTGATCTGAAGCCACACAGCCCAGCATGACTCCTACCTGCTTGGATTTCTGGAGGTAATGCCCCAGGAACTTCTCCATTTTTTACATCCAATGATTACTTTTCTTATGGGAGGGTTACAGTATCCCTTCTCTTCTTCCCCATCCACTACCAAGTAGCACCCCAGGCTCTGAGCATCAATACCTGCTCTTCAATCTTCAATTATATCAGCCAGTGAAAGCCTGAACAGAAAAGGAGGAGGGTGTACAGTGTCCACTAGATGGCACAGTTGATTAAGCAGATTAGTGTGTGGAGGCTGTGAACACCAGGTACAAAATCCAGCAAGAGGAGATAGGGTGAGCTCACAACTGGGCTCTCCTCCTTTCTCCTGCTCTGTCCTGCCTACAGGTGCTTCTGACCCGCCACAGGTGCTCAGAGCCCATCTCGGTGGTGCGGTTTTTACGTTCCACAAGGAAGTGGCACTTCAGGGAGTGACATCATAATGTCTGCCATACTGTCACTTTGTAATGCAAGAAATGCCTCTGAAGGTTTTAGTTCAGGAAGGGGTGACCTCCAAAACACAGGATGTTCAACTACCCAGAAAGCCAAACACATGTTGTTTAACGTCCCAAGTGGAACACCGGCATGGTCCCTTATTTTGAGAGAATATATTGTCTGCAAACTCTCAACTCTCTGTTGTGACAAAATGGCCCAAGCCAAGCGACAGACATTGGACAGACTATCAGTTCAGTGTTCAGCTCGGGCTTGAACTGGTCAGTTGTTCATTGCATAGTCAGCATCTATCAGCTTTACAGAGTACCTCAAGATGGAAACAAACATTATGAGGAAGCATAAGGAACTAAGTACTCAAAAGGTACTCTTACATTTTGTTCAGTGCTAACTTGTTCACCTAACATGCATCCATTAAGTTGACTTGCTTCATGCAGCCAATTCAATTTATCAGCTGTTCGGTGCTTTTTAGGAAATACACACAGTACTTTAGGGCCTGAAGTTTAGACCGTTGCCTATGTAATGGACTTTGTATGACCAGCACTGAGATTCCAAGTGCCCATTGAAAAAGTTACTGAAAGCTCACTATCGGGAACAAACCTACATAACCTCATTTCATCTTTTCACAACACCTAGGACACAGCTGCTATTACCAGTTCCATTTTTAAGCAAAGGAACTGAGGCATAGAGGAGGTAAGAAACTTGCAAAGATCACACATCTGGTAATAATAAATTAGAACTGGAAGACAGAATAATTCAAGACAATTTCAATCTTCCCTTGAATGTTTTTTTAACTGAACAAGAAGTTTCATTTGTTTCTTAGTTGAATTTGAATGTTATAAATACTACACCTCTATTTAATGACAGCATAAGGGTAAATCTTATATTTCCCTAATTTGTAAATAGTTACCTATTCCATACATGTTCTCAATCATGGCTAGGCTACATTATGAACTTTAATTTAGTCAGTTCTGATCTAGGACATAGAACTTTTCCAGAGAAACATGGAATGATAGGTTTGAATGCTATATATATAGCATATATATATATGAAACCTAATGAATGAAAATTATACTCTAGCATGGGTGGTTGTGTGAATTACAGCCTAATAAATAATGTTCAACTGTCTTTTCTTTTGGCAGCTGAAATTATAGTTTCTGTTTGTGCTGATGGGATATGATACCGAGTGACAACTATATTTTAGATTGTGTGTGTGTGTGTGTGTGTGTGTGTGTGTGTATGTGTGTGTGCATGTGGTACTGGGGATTGAAGCCAAAGGCATTCTATCTTCAAGCTATATCCCAAGGCCAATTTTATTTATTATTTGGAAACAAGGTCTCACTAGGTTGATGAGAGTCTCACTACTTGCTGAGGCTGTCCTCGAACCTGTGATTCAACTGTCACAGCCTCCCTAGTACTGAGATTACAAGTGTGCGTTACCACGCCCGGTTTATTTTAGATCTTATATTTCTTCTATAATGGCAACTAAACAATAAAAGAGCAATCAAGAACTTCCATTTTTACTTCTTTTTTTATGTTTATGTGGCAATACTTTCAGATTTAGAGAAAAGTTGCAAAGAGAGTTCAAGAGTTTCCATGAAAACTAGGGATATGTACACAATGGGATTTTACTCAGCTGAAGAGAAAAACAAAATCATGTTATTTGCAGGGATATAGATGGAACTGGAAAACATTATGTTAAGTGAGATTAGTCAGTCCCAAAAAGTAAAAAACCGTATGCTCTCCCTAGTATGAGGAAGCTAGGGAGAAAGTGGGTCATAAGAGGGACTTTAGACGAAGAAGGAGAAACCTTAGATGAGCAAAGAAGTTGACTTAACTGGAGGTGATGGGGAGGGGGGATGGAAACACCCTAATGCACATGATGTACTTTCACAAATATATCAAAGTCTATCACTAATCTGAACCTGAGAAGGAGGGAGGGTGAGGGAGTAGTGCGGGAATTGGGGAAGAGTTAAATGAGAAATGTGTGCATGTATGCCTCTACCAGCTTGTACCTAACAAAGGTGTATGATTACAATGCACAATAAAAAGAAATAAATAATTAATTTAAAAGATTTCCAATGAACCCTTCAGCCAGCTTCCTCTCCTATCAACCTGTTATTTAACATGGCACATTTGTCAAAACAGACATTAACTTTGGCAAAGTAGTATTTACTGGAGACTTTATTCAGATTGCACCAGTTTTTCCGCCCACCTCTTTTCTCCATCCCAGAATGCAATCCAGGACACCATGGAGCATATCCTTCTCTTTATCTAATTAGTGCTGAGATGTGATGTGGTGGAATCATTACCCCTTAAGCTGGCCATTTGCTTTGCTCTGAACTACTTTAAAGCCCAGGGATCCAATGCAAATCCCATTGCTGTTGAAACAAATGGGGCCTCTGCTTGTGTAGTCCTAGGTCAGGACACTTCAGATAGGCCAGTGCTGTGAAAGAAAATGAAGTAAGCAAAAGAAAAGACTTGGAGTTTCTAAAATGGACCTGGGAGAATGAGGGGGGATTATATTTATATTTGCTAATGGTTAAGGCACAGAAATTTCCAACAAATATGGATATAAGCAATTGAAGTCAGTATCCACACTGCCTTCAACATCTCTCTGCTGATAGTTCTCTAATTAACTAACCAATCAAAATGAGCTTACAATTTAGGATTTTTGCCTAGCCAATGAATAGCTTCCAAAAACACTTACTGTGGAAATCCCTGTTAAAAAAACCCTCTCCTGCAAGTTCCTTAAGGGACACTATTCGGGCTGCTCTGAATCAGTGCACCAGCATTGCCAACTCTTTGTTTTCTAAATAAATTCTATTTTCTTTGACTTCCATGTCACTCATTTTCTTTCTTAGTTAACAATACCTTAAATTCATTCTTAAGTTCTCTGCTTCTTCATCTCACTGGAATACTCATAAAAGGGAATATTTCCTTCCTTCAGTTAAAATAAGATTGCAAGGAGTACTTTGCCATTGAAGAGATACCAATGGATTTTTAAAGCATCCTGTGTGACACTGTTCTTCGTTTCCCGTTTTATCCAATAAGCGAGTCACTTCTTCTTTGGGAAGAGTGTTAAGGAGTTCACCACATAATCAGGCATGTTTAATATATAAAATCCAGGTATTTAGCCATTGTATTTTGTTTCCTCAAGAGTTTCCCAACACCTGAGTCATTCAGTATCAACACAAAACATGCTGCGATTCTCTCTTGTTCATACAATATAATTGTTAGCTTTCCTAGAGAAAGTTTCATGTAAATTTCTAAACAAGTATTTTAATGTAAGTTTCTAAAAGGGGTTAAAAAAAAAGAAAATCATCTTTAATTCCATATTTAACAGGGGAGAGCTTTACGTGCTGACAAGCACTTGTAAACAGTGCACTTAAGACCGTCACTTGGGTGATATGAAGAGGTTACAGTTTTTATTATTATAATTTGGGGTGTAACTAATGAGGCTGCCTCCACATGATTGAAAAACAACTTTCTGGTTTCTCAGCTGCCAGCTCTGTGCTTGGGTTATGCCCATGACAGTCACACAGATAGGAAGCTTATATTAAAACCAGAATCAAAGGCAGCAGGAGTGGGAATCAGCCTACATTAATGAACTATTGAAGCCTCTCTCAGGCGCGGACGAGCACTAAATCACTGGTTAGATCTCTGGTGATTTCCCACTTGAGAGATGTGAAGAAAATGGTGCATTCTGAGTAACAGCAAAGCCGTAGCAACTTGTCAAAATACGTTCTATCACCCAGGCTTAAAATTATTTAAAAAATGATCTTGATCGAGCTACTGGAAAGATTCCCACCAGGCATTTGATTTGGCAGTGACCCTTAAAGGGGCAAGCCACTGCATGTGGCAGTATTGGGATTCATCCAACATGTTTTGTGGGTATTACCAACTGACACTATTAACAAGAGTCCTCTTATGGCTCATGGTAGAGAGGAGAGCTAAGAGGCATAAAATGATGGGTATCTTCTCAAACTGAAACGTTAATTCTCACTTGTGAATACCTGCACTTCCATTGAGCCATCTATTATATCATTATTAAATAAACTAGACAGTGCTGAATGTTCAGCTAATTTCTCGCACAAATCATGAGAAGAGTAGCAGAGTTTGATGCTGATTGATTATAAGAGAGATCTTATAATTGGAATTTGTGTTATAGAAAGAAATTTTGCTTTTTCTGTCCTTTTTAAAGGAAGGAGTTGTACCTTATTTTAAATTAAGTTGATAATGCATATTGAGCATCTACTCTCTATTCATTTAGCTAGCTGCATTGAGTTGAAATGTAATTAACATGCTTTCTTGGTCACATTCTATGTGGTAAGCAGTTTGGGAATTGGAGATTGATAAAACTTATAGTCCTTACAGTTTGGGGTATATAGTTGAGGAGAAAAAGAAGTGGATTAGAATGAGGAAAAATAAGACAGGGAAGACTAAAAAAGTACAATATCAATTTTTATTTCACTAAAATAAAATTTGGCATATTTAGTGTGTGTTTTCATATTCCATAGCTGTGCATCCAGATCAGAGAAGGCTCATGCTTAGAAGACTTTTAAACACTTGCATTAGATGATAACTAACTTCTTTACCAGTTGTAAGATTCCAATGTAGGGTCTTAACAAAGACTCAGTATTTCAGTTAAGACTCCATGGAAAACATGAAATTTGCACAAGATTTTGAAGAATAGGTTAGTTTTGAAAAGTGTGGAAGAAAAGGAAAGTGATTTTAAGAGGATAAATGAAGAGAATAAAATTTCAGAGTTATGCAACTGAAGGTATGTGCTGGTAATGATAGACCTATTTTATGTGGGAACATAGGGAGGTAACTTTATAGAAGTGAGGGTGCTAAAGAGTTTGTCTGGGTCTTAGAAGCAATGGAAAGATACTCGCAGGCCCTAAGTACAGGGAAGGGGTGGTCAAAGTGCTATTTTAGGAGATTAACTTAGAAATAAACATCATGAGGTAGATATGTGAAGTAATTCCAGGCAGGATGACAAGTTGGAAAAATTTTGCAAGAGTCTATCTGTGTAACCAAGGGCCTAAAATAGAGTAGGGAAGGTGGAAATAATAGGACAAGGGAGGGTGTGAGAGGGGATTCAAAGCTCAACTTGACAGGATTTTATACCTAATTAGATTTGGGCAATGGTGTAGAGAGGTGAGTTGAAAATGGTACCAATGCTCTGAGTCTCCAGGATTGAGGTGATAGTGATCAAATCAGTTCAAACTGAAGACAGAGATATCTGCATTACAGAGATTGGAGAGAATTAAATAAAAATGTTGGAAAGCTGCTTTAGAACTGCATAGTCATATACAGATATAACCTCAGTAGAGAAGAAGAAGTCTAAGTGGCACTCAGTAGGGTGAGAAGGTGATGAATTGTGTGTAAGAAAGCTTAAGCTTATAGGTGCCCAAGTGGAGGTGGTGGTCAAAAGTGCCATTCTCAATTACTGCCATGGGCATAAACATGAAAATCTGCCATTTGGAATAAAAGACACAGAGGCTGGCATAGAAGCAACTGTGACTGCTACCAGAATCATGATCTCGATGACCAAGTCCACTTTGTGTTGGTGAGGTAAATAAGGATGGTAAGACATTCAGAGAAATGAAGGCTGTTCATTGAGTGTGTGTACAATGCACAGTGCTTTCTTTCACACTTCCCATTCAACACAATCATTGTGCTGGGTGGTAGAATCATCACTTCAGAGACGAGAAACCTGGCAATCAGAGGTTTTAAGTGAATCAAGACTTCATAATTAATAAAGGACAAATCTGGTTTCCATATTCCAAGGCTGATATCTTTTAAATAAACCATCTGTAATTTAGCTTCAGCATGGCCAAACACTTGAGCAGCTCAACTTTGGGTATTATAATCTCTCTGAACCTTGGTTCCTCCTAGTATAAGGTAGAAGTGATAATATTTAACTTACAAGGTTGTTGCAAGGATAAAATGAGAAAGGATTGTGTAAATGGATGGGTGCTGAACAATGTTTATTATTAGTGTATAACGCTCAGCACACTATTTTAAACATGCAATTGTACTACTCTACTTGGAAGAGGCCGTGAGGAAATGTTTGAAGATTGGCTGGCATCCTCTACCCATCTGACTTAAAATTTCCAAAATTAATTATTCTTAGACAGTTACACCTCAAATATCTCTCCCATTTGATTTATTTATGCAAAACAACACAACAAAGTTGTTCATTCTGACTAGGTGAAAAGTTTTAGGAATCATTTAAAGTGTATTATAAAATCCGTTGTTTCTAATCTTCATAATGAAAGAACATGCACAAACTGAACTGATGGCAGTGCTTGTTTTAAAATCTTTCGAATGCTTAAAAACATGTTCTAAGTTGGGTGTGGTGGTTCACACCTATAATCCCAGTACTAGGGAGGCTGAGACAGGAGAATCACTAGTTTGAGTCCAACCTTAGTAACTTAGTGAGACTCTTAGCAACCTAGTGATTTGTTATTTCAAAAATCAAAAGCTAAAAGGGCTAGGAGTATAGCTCAGAGGTAGAATGCCCTTGGGTTCAATCCCCAGTAATACACATACATACACACACACACACACACACACACACACACACACACACACACACAAATGATGTTCAGGCTTTCAAATTTATGATTACCATTTGGTTCATAATATTTTGATTGTCTTCTATGAAGATCGGCCACATTTAATAGCCACTGTATGTTAACGAAAGAATCATAATGATAACTAATAGAACCCAAGAGCTGTGTCCATGTGCGACTGTCAGAGCAAAGACAAAACAAAATTGCATGAAGACAATATGTATCCAGATCTGAAGCTTCCTAGTTCTCAACTAGTTTCATGTTAATGAAACAATTATTAGAACACACAAAACCCTTCCTTTTTAATTTGATTAATTGAGTAGTGAGGTGAGTTAATTGAGCCATTGGTGTGATAATAAGATGCAATTGGTATGATTTATCAGAGGATGACATGGTTATAGGCATTGCTTCAACAGAAAACACTGGCTATTACCACTTCCTGAGGTGAGCAAGTAAACCATAAACCTAGGTTATGCCACACAGGTCAGAAAGATGAGGAGTCTGATTTGCTTTTCTCTAAGTGCATTACTGAAACATATCACATTAGAGACACATTTACCAATTTTGTTTTAATTTATCCATAGTCCACAAACAATATCAATATTGGACGTTATAGGTGATTCCATAATCTTAACCTATTTAGTTAAGTTTCAAAGTGTAAAACCTCTACGTCTCCAAGATCTTTGAGTTCTAATGTTGGTAATTAAAGGGTCATCCTGGATTTTCTTTTTTAAGTTGCATGATCTTGCAGAGATATTTTCACAAGCTGTTATTCTAGCAGAATAATCCTCTGGGGTTCTGCAGCTTGAGAAGCAAAGCCTCCGCTTTTTCATATGTGATTCAGAGAGAATATTCCATGCTATCCACCTTCTATGGGAGAGAAAGAAATAAATAATTACAAAGCTTCTTGGTTTGGGGAAAAAAGAATGGCATTTACATTGTTATATTTCATTATCTTTTACATGACTTCAAGATAAACCAGTCAATCAATGTCATGGATTCCTGAGATATATTTATTGGGATGTAGGATTTATTTATGCTATGTAAAGACACTAAGAAAAACACTTCTATTTTAATACTCTGAAAATTATATTTAGGATCCAGGAATGAGCTCATGCTCATGCTGAGAAAGTTATATATTAAAATACCAAAGAAATATCTATTTTTCATTAATATTATGTTCATTTGTTGGGTTTCTTATTTTTAAAATTCAATTTCAATACATTTGGAAGGTTTTATAGACATATTCATATATATGTTTGTTTTTTTAATTCTTAAAACCATTCTGAAATTGGCATGATCAGTCCCAGTTTTAAAGATGAAGTTAAGATGTGGAGTCATTATACAAATTATTATACAAAATGAAAACTTCTAAGAGGTAAAGAGGAAACTATTGTTAATTAATGCAAGATAAGAATCAAACAGGATTGTCCTGGGATCAGAAGATATAGTCATGCCAATGCCTGTAATCACAGTACTTGGTAGGCTAAGACAGTAGGACTGCAGTTTCAAAGCCAGCCTCAGCAACTGAGGGAGACTCTCAGCAATCTAGTGAGACTTTGTTTTAAAACAAAAAATAAAAAAGGTTAGGGATTTAGCTTGGAGGTCAAATGCCCCTGGGTTCAATCCCCAGTATCACAAAAAAAAAAAAGAAAAGAAAAGAAAGACAAAGAAAGAGAGAAGGAAGAAAGGGAGGGAGGAAGCGAGAGAGAGGGAGGAAGGAAGGAAGGTAGGTCACCCTAAGAGAGAGACTCATCAAGAAATTTTAGCAAGAAAATATAGTGTGGAAGTGGCAGGGCCAGAATTTGGTTCCATGTCTTTGGAACTTAGCCTTTTCTAATACTCCTTCCCAATAGATTTTGGGATTGTCTCATCTACTAATTAGATATGATTAGAAGGGGAAATGTCAGATATTCCTGTCTACAAAATATCAACGTGAAAGTAGGTACCATGTCTCATTTATCTTTGCTTGAAACCCACCAGTTCTTCAATACATATGCATCTGAACCAAATCATACTATTGATGTGTCACCATTTTAGATGTATTCCTTTAGACAATAATGAGTTTTTCAGTCTCCAAAAGTCAATAGTTATAATAAAGACACACACTCGTGGACATATGCACACACACACACACACACACACACACACACACATACACACAGATATGCACACTAGGGCCAGTCATTCCTTCATTGTCTTTTAATTTTAGTTTACAACAAACTGTAGAGAAAGTTTACAAGAAATTACAATAACTGGCAATAACTGGCAGATAGTTTCTCAGCCCAGGGAGATGAAAACCTCATTATCTAGCAATGTAGCAAAAGAGTAGCTTTGGTGTACTGAACCACTTCTCCAAATGGTCGGTCCTTATGCCAGTTTTTATCTTGTCCATTTTCATACCTTTACTGATGGCACAGACAATGGTAATTGGAAACATTTTCTTTTCATAGGAAGTTCTGGTATAGGTGAAAATTTTAACTCAGTAAACCACATTTAATTGTGAAATATATCATCTTCAAATTAGAAGCTAGTAAGAGGAGTTCCCTAATGAGAGGATGTGGGAAATATTAAGGAAAAGAAAGTAGACATTTTAATCATGATATAATGAATAAAACCCAAGGTCTATAATTAAATATCTATGTGATCTTAGCCAAATAATTCCATTCTCTGAGCCTCAGATTCTCCATCTGTAAAGTAGGTCAATTAGGTTAGATAATCCAGCATTTAAAAATTAGTTTTAATATTCTATTGTTTTATAAATCAGATGCACTTAGAAATACAATAGAATTCTTCCTGATAAGATATATAGAAATTTCCTTTGCCTCCATCCTTTTGTTCTTTGATCTTTAGCATGCCATTTGGATACTGAATATTATTTCCTTTCTAAAAGAAAGAAGGGTTTTAAGCTTTAAATTTTTACATTATTAGTATGTTAATAAAAGCTATAAATAAAGATTAAATTTAGGAGAATCCAGCATAGGAAAATTTTAGTTCCCTACGTATTTAACTTTTAGGAAGTATTTCTGGAGATTTTGCTACATAATCCAGTTATCAAGATGACAAATGTTCCATCTAATGTTTAGTTCTTGTGTTTCTCAATTGGTCCTCCACTCCCTCTCCCATTCCCTAATGATTTGCTTTGGGTTTAATGGTGCCACATTACTTAGCTGTGTGACAGTAGGTATATTTCTTATTTTTTCAATTCTTATGCATCTGCAGAATGGGTTGGGGACACCTTCATCTGATCTCAGGAAAGATTTCATTTTAATGTGGAACATCAATAAAGCATTTTGACCATCCTTAAAAAGTTAGGCAGTGATTCTGTAGCCTATGATTTATGAATCAGACCATAGCTTCTTATTTTCAGGCTACCTTTTGCCCACAGAGTTGCTCTTGAGCACTTCCAGGAATGACAGCATTACAGTGACCTTGAGATGTGCAGTCCAGAAATGTTGAAGGAGTTCCTACCTATGTTTACAGAAAGCATATTTACAGATCACTACAATTAACTGTTGTTAACCATGTTATCTTTTGTTCACAGTAGGTCAGAGGGATAGAAACACAGGTTGAGACTCCAATTTCCTTATTATATTTAGCTTAAGACATATTTGTTGTCCTAGAAAAAGAGATTTGTCTATAAGTAGCTTCTTACATTTTTATTAAATAAATATGTCATATCTGAGAACCAACCAAACTTTGTGTCTAGCTCTATTGGCAGTAACTAAAAGAAGTACGTCCTTTCAGATTTTGACACTATAAATGTTTTTGTTTTTGAGGTAGATTTAAAGCCTTATCATGTAGCATAGGGAATAAAAAACAAGAAAAACATTAGAATGAGAAAGCATTAGATTTTAAACTTTCAAAAGGAAAGGGACTCTCTCTTGCTCATTTTCTGTGTCCTACAAATCCTTAATTCACTGTCTTACAGAGAGATTCAGGGATCAGATACAGAATTTGATGTTTCAAAGAAGAAAGTTCAGAGAGCATAAAATTGTTTTAGTTTTGTGGTGAATTATAAAACTTTGACATTAGAATGTAAATTAGGAAATTCTTCTAATTCTTAGAAGATTTGAAGTCAGACAACATACAAAACATCCAACTGATCAGACCAAAGACAATTCAGTAAACTCAGCACAAAAAACTGAAAATCAACATGTTGAACAAAAAGTTGGTAATCTGTGATCCTTATTGGTAAGTCAAAGAAGTTTAAACAATGTTTAAACATCCATAATTTTTAGGATTCTACATAATGCAGAGCCATTTTGTCAGTATTCAATCAATATTCACGAGTAGAAATGATCCTAGCATGTGACAGGAGATAAACAAATGGTGGTTACCATTATTATTATGAGGCATCTTCTCAAAGGCATGTTTTAAGAAAGCAACAATGAGGCCAGGGATGTAGCTCAGTGGTAGAGTGCTTGCCTTGCATGTGTGACTGTGTGAGGCCCTGGGTTCAATCCCCAGCATTGAAAAAAATAAATAAATAAAATAAAATAAGCATGATTGCATTTAATAGAAAAAAAGGCAACAAACTAACATCCAAACTCTTCTATTTGCACACCTATACTTCTCCACTGCCTATAAATACCGTTTGCAATTGAATTACTTGCTATTGAAATTAGGGTGACAACCTGGTACTAGGTACCAGTATAGCAAAACTAATGCAGTTTGAGCAGTATGTCAGTCAGATGAGCGGTGCCAGGAACAGCCTCCAAGACTATACATTAAGTCAGTAAATTGAATAGAAGGTTCTCTCTCATCATGAGCTCACACTCAGGCAGTTGGTAGCTAGCATACTACCTAGAGGATTTTATTCATCAACCCGGCTGGCCTTGATGGGAACGTGAGAGGTACAGCTCGTTCGTTGTGTTATGTTGTGTGGATCGTGTTTGCATGATTTGTTCCATGTCTCCAGTGGTCTGAGGAAAGATTATGTTTCCAGCCTTTCAGTACACAGGAGAGGACATGAAATATATCGTGGACTCTTGCATTGTCAGCAGGCCTGCGATCTGGCTTCTGAAGGTTGAGGTTATATACCAGCCTACTCGGGAGAAACCCTACACCTGCCAGAAGATGCCTAAAGGTGATACAGAGCTCGACATTCCAAAAGAATGTTTATATATTGCAATGTGATCTATGATGATATATATATACTGACTATAAACTAGAAAATGAGACTCAGGTGCTACAGTAAACTCTAGGAAGATCCGGAGACAAGTGACAAAAAATTATCATCCTTGTTAATTTGAAACACAAGTTATTTTTCTCTGCTCCAGTCTGCATTTTTCTCTTAGTAAGAGAAAGATGAGATAAAAATGCAAGTAAGATTCAGAAAAAAACAAATGGATTGATGACAAAATAGAATAGAAATTATATAAACAGAACTAAAGTATACATAGGAATTTAGGTTGCAATTAAGACAGCAATTCACATCAGTGGAGTAAAAATAATATTTTAATAAATGGTATTGGAGCAAATGGTAGCTTTTTGGGGAAAAAAAAAGACAACATTGAATCCTAAACTAAACAGGACACTGTAGATTAAGATACATAAATGAAATATTTAAATGTGAAAGGGGAAACCATAGAAATTCTAGAAGAACGCTTAGGCTTTCTTCTACAATCTTGGATGGAAAAATAAATTTCAAACTATGATCTATAATCCAAAATCCACAGAGGAAACAATGGATAACTTTTGCTACATAAAAATAAAAAGTGAATTCCCAAGACAAAAACAAAACCAAAAAATAAAACAAGTACCACTTAAAAGTTAAAAGGCAAATAGGCAAATGTCAAATTAAGGAAACATAGCCTCAACTCATATCAGGTAGAAGGGTTGATCTTTATAATACACAAAGAACTATTATAAATTGAGCTGAAACAGGTCAATAACCAAATAGAACTAATGGGTACTAGAACTAACGGGACAAAACTAAGGGACATATGCAGGAAGTTCTCAGAAAGAGTGATACCACTGGAATTAAAAATGTGAAAGAAACCTCACTCATAATAAGAAACATGTAAATTGGAACTAGGAATCTTTTCTCACTTATCAAAATGACCAAGAATAATAAAAGTTGCTAGCATATAATTTTGATGAGATCATGGAGAAACAGTCACTGAGAGATATTCATAAAGTGTAAGTGCAGAAAATGTAAGATGATATACTTAATGGATTTTGAATTTGTCATTGCTTTTCAGAATAAAAAAAAAAAAAAAGAAAGCTCATCCAACTTGAGTCTAAATTCAAGTCAAGAAACACTTATTGAATTCCTACTACCCGAATGCATAAACTTAGGCAGTATGGTAGAGTGGCCAAATGACAGGACATAGTCCCTGCCATCAGTGAACATGTAACCAAGACAGGGAGACAGATGTTAGACAATAAGGCGACATGTCCTGAATGTCAGAGTTACTGGTGTAAAGAAGCACTGTGGCAACATCAGGAAGGTGCAGTCATGCCAGATAGGCACTAAAAAAGACTGCATAGAATTTGGCAAATGACTTTAGCCTTGAGGAACAATTGGCTTCCCAGAAGCAGAAAAGCTAGAAAGGGTCTGCTCAGGTGAAAAAAGAAATGTGCAAATGGGGAAAATGTTGCATGTTGGAGCCGAAGGATAGCCAAGATTAGCAGGATCAGAGGATATAGAAAATGAGACCAGAAAATTAGTATGGAAGTAAGTTGTCACCAGATCATCAACTGCCATATATGCAAGTTAAAGGGTTTGGAAACTATTCTAAGATCAACACTATACTTTACTGTTGAACTGGATTGAGGAGGATCTTGATTAGCTGTAGACCTCTGGCATGGATGTGAAATGGTTGATCAGCATGGAGGCCAGAGCCTATAAAAAACCCCAAAGTTTGAATAAAAACAATGGAAAGAGAAATGAGAAGGAAGAATAAAATGCAAAATGAAATAATAACTCTTCCTTTAAATATTATCTCAGTGTAGGACTTTCACATTTTAATACACATTTCTGAATTCATGAATGAAATGTTTAGTTCTGTCATTGAAAAAAATAGTTATTTCACAGTTATATGCTTGACTCCAGAGATGTTTAAGAAATGTTTTAAAGTATCATTGACTTTTTAGTGGAGGCATTTCCTGTATTTTTATTTATTTAAGTTGTGCCTATCTTTAAGAAAATGCTAAATTTTATAGAAAGATCAAGGGTTTTAATGAGGAGAATGTGTAGCCCCAGAGAAGATATCAACAATTTTCTACTGATGATTTTGAATGTATTCTCATATGCTTATATGCTATCCATATATTTTTTCTGGTGAAGTATTTATTCAAATATTTTCTCCACATTTAAATTTTTCATTGTTGAGTTTTCAGAGTTCTTTGTATATTTTGGATATGTTTTTTTTTAATCAAATATAGGTTTTGCAAATATGTCTTCCAAGTCTTTCCATATTCTTAGCAATATCTCAAACTATTATGATTTAAAATGTTAACAGCACTAGTATTATGATTAGTTTCCTATTTATACAGCTTTTAAAAGGAAAATCAACTAATGAGAATAATAAAAATCTGTTCTTTGATAGGCATTTTAAAATAATACCTATGAATATTATAGAAAATAGCAATTATTTATCATGCCACAGTTTTATCTTCAATCTGATCCTTACTCATTACAGTAATTCTATACTCACAGATATTCTCTATCATATATCTAATTTTGAAGAACTTTAAATCTTTGAGAGGGGACAAAGGAAAGCGGCACATCTATGAAACAGGACATCAATCTGCCTGCCTTGGCTTTGGAAGCACAGTAAAAAGGAACATTTTCAAATAGTGAGCTGTCTCTTTTATTTATTGATCTTCAGCTAGGAATAAGGCTATAGTAAAATGCTCTCTCCATATCTTTCTCGCTGTATGAAAACAGGGTTACAGATCAATTGATTTACCATCACAATTGATTAGGTACCTTCCCTACTATCTCTATTGTGACGCGAGACATGCAGTCATATAGATCTTTCATTAGGAAAGTCATTGAAAAGCTAAGGTTCATTGCATGCTTAAATGGTTTGTAGCCCACTCATTAAGCCATTAACCAGCCATTAATATTGCTTAACCTCAAACCTTACAGATAAAATAAGTTATTGCCATTTTATCTTCCAAGTGCACCTTTGCAAAGTGAACAAGTACATGATTTTGTTATAACCTGACTTAAATATTCAGAAACATGACAAGGATTTCAGGTATTTAACCTATTTACACTAATACAATTTATACCTATGTTTCTTTAGACTCATAACCCAACGCACAGAGTGAAGACTAATTCAGACTAACACAAATAATTTGTTACAGATGTGTTACTTAAAATTGCTTTTTTGTCCCCTTTTTAATCTGTTTTTAATGTTTTTCTATGCGTTATTACTACTATCAATAATATTCATTTCAATAAGAAATTTTCTTTGTGATGTGCTCAGCCAATAGAAGTAAAAGCAAAGAAATGAGAACTCTCCAAAGAGAAGTTAACCATTGTGAGATTATTAAATATCTTTAAATCCAAGCATTTAATTTCAAGTGTGAATGATCAACTATAACACCTAATAGTCTTCTGTGTCTCTCTTGAAATTAAGCTAGAGAAATTGAATGGTTCTTAATTATTATCAATAATATAAACATTTTATACACTTTATACAAAGAAACCCACCCAAATGTCTGCATTGCCACATTGCTAATATCCCATCAAGTTAACTATAATGAAAATCCAATTTTTTGCACATAACTTTTCTTTTTTTTGGTAGTACTGGAGATTGAACCCAGGGGGCCTTCTACCTTCAAGCTACACCCTCCAGACCTATTTTATTTTTTGTTTTGAAACAGGATCTCACCAGGTTCCCCAAAGCCTTGCCAAATTGCTGAGGCTGCCCTTGAACCTGTGATTCTCCTGTCTCAACCTCCTAAGTACTGGCCATGCTGCACATAACTTTTTATAAGATAGGTGTGTGTGTGTGTGTGTGTATGTGTGTGTGTGTGTGTGTGTGTGTGTGTGTGTTTCAGGCAACTGTCTCCACAGGAAAACCAACCATAATGCAAAAATTGACCATTTCTTTTAAGTCTAGAAAGAAAAACATGAGCACTTGAACATGAACCCCATAAATTTAATAGTACATGTGCAAGAAGGAATGTGAAGAAAGTAGAATGTGCAATTAGGGAAGGAGCTTACAGTTCATATAAAAGAGTGTCACAAAACCACAGGGGATACTGCACAGTAGGTAAGTAAATGTAAATGACCTTTACCAATGCATTGAGAAAAGAGAAGAAATTGATATATATCTAGCAACTATATGAAATATTGCTGCCCAGTGTCAGTTTGATCAAATCAGAGCTGAAAGTCATTTTATTTTTCACTTTCTCACTACTTAAACCTTTAGCATTTCTTGAGCCATAACAATTAAGTACTGGGTCATGTGACATCTTGCTGATGAATGAAGGTTAGGTACACCTAATATCATTACTTCCAGAAAAATTCATGTATGCAGTTTACCAAATAACACATAAACTCATAATCAACCTACAGGGTCAACCTCGTAAGACCTAAAACATCTGATTATAGTTTGCATTTATTAAAATCATTTATAACAGTTCAGCCTTCCTCTGTGGGCAGTCAGGGGAGCCCGAGCTGGTCTCTTACAGGCAGGTGAATGTGATAAGCAGGGAGTTAGTGCCTTGGGCCATACCTTTCTGAGGCATTTTAATTATTTTCAATATGCAGTGAGGACAATGACACATGTCCAAAGAATCATGCAAATATCCCTTTGCTGAAAATATGTCCTATACCCAGAGGCATTGAAGAGGGTGAAATGAACTTTGGAAGACTTGAGAGTCCGTGCACTGTAGCATAAAAGGATTGGATGCAAAAACACAAGTTTTTTAGAGTGTGGCTAGCCTGCCTGCTTTCTGTCCATGTATCTACTGAACTCTCCTGCCCCTTATCCTGAAGTGTGCCTGTCTGGGATGCTGTTTGTAGCACAGGACAAGAAAAGGCAAGAGATGGTCTTTATTCTTTGTTCAAAAAAGCTAACATATAGAACTAGAATACTCAGAAAGTAAGAAGATGCATCTGAAGACAGGTCTACCTTTCTTTGTTTTTCATTGAGATTGATTCAGAAGAATCACAACTCACAATAGAGATGTGAGTTCTTTTCTAGGATGGTGTTTGAGAGAAAGCAGCCCTTCAGAGGGGCACTGGTGATAGTATTGGCTTGCAGATCTCTTTCAGAGCACTGCCATTATTCAGAAAATATGATGTTACTAGATTCTGCTTCAAGATTCTCTCATACTGTCCTACTCCAGGAGCAGGAGCTCCATGGTATTTTCTCTCAGAAAACTCCGAGGAACCTGGGAGAGGTTGAGTGTCTTGTGGGGGATATCTGAGAGCATGCTATCTCTTTACAGAGGCTTCTTCCTAGAAGGTGAGACATTGGGTCAAAGTGTGACCCAAAGAGGGCCCAGGCTGTAGGGGCCCAGGCCTGACTTCTTCACCCATAGAGTTAGTCATGGTATATTCTCTGTGCAGTAGAAGGGCTCTAGACTGCAGATTTTGGGGGATAACTTTCATCATCTGGCAGTCCTAGGGGTGTCCAGTTAAGGAGTGTGCTTAGAAACTGATTTGACCTTGCAACTAAGAGACATGAATAAATTTTTCAGTATTGGTCTCGTGTGTCTGTGCCAGCGATCCTTGCTCAAAACAATATTATAACTCCCGAAAATCTGCTTCTAGATGTTACTGGGGTGTTGACACAGATCTGATTGGGTCTCCTGTTGGTTGGCATTGGAATGTCTCTGTCATCATTGAAATACTGCAGTTACATTGGAACAGCCCAGTGCTATAATGGGTGTAGGTCTGTAATTTGGGAGTGAGCTTTAGGCATAGAGATTTTATTATGGAACTTCCTATAACCAGGTAAGTCCATTGGCACAACAGACTTCTTCACAAACTGACAGTAACCTAATGAAAATAAGAAAACTATCTATCATTTATTATCTATGTATCTATCATATATTAGTGATCTATAATCTATGTATCTCTGTACGTATCTATCATCTACCTATCCATCCATCCTCTTTCAGAAACTCTACCCCTCTGACACCCGTTTAGGGATCTCGTGTAGTTCTCATAAACATAAATAACCCAGTAAATACAAATAGAACTCCCTCCTCCTTTTTATTTATGTAATGAAATAATTATAAAGTGAATCCTCAAATGCTTGTTATTTTAGATATCTAAATTGAGAATAAGGGAAGTTTAGAAAAAAAGAGAGATTTTTTTTCCTATTCCAGAAGATCACTGTCACCTATTTCATAATTTTATTTAACATATTTTCTAAACAGTATCAGCAATTAGGAAGACTGCATAATTTACCATGTGCTATAATGTTTTCAGTTTTCTGAGAAGAATATTTTCATGAGAATGCAGTTATTATAAAATCATGTGGTATAAAACAGAATCTTTTCATGCTAAAATTGTATTAATAATTAATTGGAAGAAAAGTATTTCATCATGATAAATGAGAGACTGTATGGAAGGACTGATGCCATTTTGTGGCAGAAATAATATAGTAACATGCTGTTAAATACAGAGTATCATATTAAATTTTGCAGTTAAAGTACAAAGACATCAAAATATATTAAAATTCAAATTGATTGTGTTTCCTAAAATTCTGGTACTGGAGATGATAATTAGAGTTTTGCCAATATAACTGTTAAAATGAGGGAGAAGCAAGGGCAATGTTTAGTGGAAATGTAAAAACAATTTTCTAGAGATAAAGCTGGTTACTAGTAAAGTAAAACAATGTGAAATGAAGCAAGTAAAGGAGCATGGTATCCCTTTACAAAATCTTTTCCTTTGAATGTGAGGCACTGGGTTAGAGTATGACTCAAGGACTTATTGTGATAAGGATATAATTCTAATCAAAATTAGATCCAGGGTTAAAAAAAAAAAAAAAGATGCCGTTCTAATGGCAAGGTAATGTGGATGCTAGCTTGAGTAATTGTATCAAACTCAAGTGTGATGGATAAATTAACAGTAGTTATTAACCTTCAGAACACAGACTCTTGTGAGAGTATAAAACACCAAACACAGTCCAAAAACTCAATTTCGTCGATTTACAAATGCAGATACTGCATTTGAATGGTCCTTTAGTAAAGGTAGTTTTGAAGGACCATAACTTTTAGTTAAAATATGTTTTCATATGTTAACCAAAGAACTATTAAAAATGTATGAAAAATATAGTGATTAAAAAATAATGGTATAACATACACTCATACACCAGAACCCTGTTTAAGGAAAATAAGACTACTGTTACCTGTCTATTAAAGATGATTTGATTCCCTCTTCAGCCCATTCCATTACCCTTTCCTCAGAATTAATCACTATTCTGAACCTGACCAATAGTATGCTGACTTAATTATTATGACTTTATAATAAGTCTTAATATTTTGTAAAGTCCCTTCATTTATTTTTCTACTTTGTGAATGTCTTGTAGATTTTTAGCACTTTTCTCTTCAAATTCACTTTAGAACAGACTTAGAAAATTGAATAAAAATATACCTGTTGGAACTGTTATTACAATTGCACTAATTCTATAACTCAGGTAGGAAATAATGAACATGTGCTTTACTTTGGGTCTTCCAATTCATAAGTATGGCATAGCTCTGTGTTTATGTATTTTACAATGTCTTTCTAAGAGTTTTCCTATTTACTAAGTCAGGGATCTTACAAATCTCTTAATAGATTAATTTACTTTGTTTTCCTAACTCAGTTTCATTGGGATATAATTTATAAATAAAATTATATGGCAAGAATACTTAAGATTAGTCTCCTAGCACTTTTAAGTATTCAATACAGTATTAATTATAACAGTTTTAAGTATTCGATGCATTACTAGAATATTTAATTTATATATAAAAAATAAAAACAATTTGAGGATTTACTTTAGAATTCTTTTGTTACATAAATTAAAAGGGGGAAGGAGTTTGGCTAGTGTTTACTGGGTTATTTGTGTTTATGATAATGACATAAATTAAAATATCCCTAAGAGGGTTAGAGGTTCTGAAAGAGGATGGATGGATAGATAGATAATAGATACATTGATAATAGATCAATAATAGATAACCTCTATCATCTGGCATTCAGATGTATATTAACTGTACATCACTACCATGATTTACAATAAATCTTAAGAACTTATTCATCCTAACTGAAACTTTGTACCCTTTGACCAACCTCTCTTCATCATAGTTTTTAATGCCATAGTAAATAAGTTGTAGCCTTTATTGTTACATTTCTAAATATTTATTACTAGTGTATAGGAATGGATTTGAACTTTGTATAGGTTTTTAACAAGAAAAAAATCATTAAGTTGCCTTCATTCTAGAGCTAATAATTTATCTGTAGGTTCTTTTTGTGTTTTCTATGTATGCCAGATCATTTTCAAATAAGTACAACTTTGAGTTTTTCCTTTCCAAATGTTAGCATTTCATCTCTCTTGCAGTTCTATTATGACTGGGATAGCTAGTATAGAGTTGAATTAGCAATGAAGAAATCAATCATATTGATTACTCCTTGGAAATATTTTCAGTGTTCCACAATTAAAATAATGTTTCCTATATAGCTATTATTTTGTAGACATCCATTTAGTTATTTCTGATTTCCTAAAACAGAGTGCTGAATTTTCATTTATTCTTTTGTATCCAGGTCCTGGCCATTTTGCCCCAAATAGGACTCCTCTAATGAGCCATCATTGGGTTGGTGGAAATGTTGTCAGATTTACACAGTAGTCTGAGGCTTTTTTGTCCAATTCTACCTTCTTCCCCATTTATTTTCCCAGATTTCAGATCTGCACCATGATCTGAGGCTTTTGCTGCTACACGTTCTTTCTTTCCTTTATCTTCCACAGGTTAACACACCCACAGCCCTTCCCTATTGGCCCCCTAAAAACTCCCATACTCCTGACTCTGTTTTGGCATGAGCCTTCTAGAAAGCTTAAACTGATGCAAAATGGTAAAAAAAATTTTATTCTGTATTTTTTCATTATTTATATGCATATTTTTAAGCTTGAAGTAATATACATATAATTTTATCCTGTCTTTCATTTTCTAGGTAACTACAAAAGGCTAATAAGTATTACATTTTCTGCATAGTAGTCTCTTATGAAGATGTGTAATAATTTGCTGAAAATTTCTTTTTATGTTGGGTATTCGATGGTCTCAACTTTTTAATCTGGCAGATAGTTCTATACTTTAGAAGATTTTTGTTGACTATGGCTAGATGCTATGCATTTTATGTTAAAGACCATGTCTTTTCACTTTAGTTCAACAGATACTTTGGAGCACTGTATTCTGGGGACTATTTTATGCACCAGGATTTAGTAATGAAAGTACAATGGTATAGAAAGCAATTAACTACAGGCCATCCTCATTTTTCATAGTGATGTGGGACCCAAAAAATCCTGGCTTGTATGATGGAAATATGCAAAGAGATCTTTATAATCAATGGGAAAAATTATGACTGCTCTTGGCCTCTCAATATTTTGTCCTAATATAAAAATCCACTTGTTTGTTTTAAATGTGTAGCAAAATAAAAAATAGTAAAACTGATATTTCTTTAGTGACTCTAATTTAAAGCATCAGAAACACGAAGAATTAAAATGGTGTTTAACTTTTTTTTTCTTTGTAAAAATTCCATAAGAGTAGTTTGAATAGTGCTTGCCTTCTCATCCTATAAATTATGTTGTGGAGAAAACATCTTTTTAATTACTTGGTGAACTGGAATGCATTTTTCTAAGTCTGGATCTGCTTCCAGTGGATTTTTAAAGCAGTGCCATGATTGGTCACTGATTGTCATGGGCATCTATTATACATGTAGCAATTTGTGGACTGAAGAACTAGCTACTAAGTTTTTACCCTAGGCTGTTACACACAGTAAGCATGCCCTGCTAACTTAAGTATGAAATTTGTTGTTGGGGGAATGGTGTTATATTATGTAATTAAATCAGAGTAACTAAAATCTGTGCCTATTGAAGCCATGCAATGTGAGTATTGTTTGTATATAATTTAAACCAAGTATGATAATTGCCATACTATGTAGAATTGTACATTGTTTTGAACAAAAGAGACAATATACAAGGTGACTAAGTTATAGAGATGTACAATTTAGCATCTATAGTTAGTGATACAATTTGTGTGCTCAAACATTTGTTAAAAGCACAGATC
>PVLC010019319.1:0-30824 GCA_004027655.1 Graphiurus murinus | reverse complement strand
GAAAGAAAGAAAGAAAGAAAGAAAGAAAGAAAGAAAGAAAGAAAGAAAGAAAGAAAGAAAGAAAAGAAAGGCAAGCAGGCAAGCAAATTTGATGAGCTTATATTATTTGTTGAAGTCATTTTCTCTAGTTAACATAGTTTTGTTCCAGGAATCAGATTAAGATAACATTTTCTTTATTACCAATTTTTTCCTGAAGATGAATTTTTTTTGCTTTAAAAATAGATAAGTATGAGCATGCACAAATTTCCTCTTTTTGTTTTTGTTATTTTTCTGGTACTGGGGATTGAATCCAGAAACGTTTCTACCTCTGAGATGTACCCCCAGACCTATTTTACTTCTTATTCTGAAACACGGTCTCACTAAGTTGCTGAGGGTCTTACTAAATTGCTGAGGCTGGTCACGAACCTGTGATCCTCTTATCTCAGCCTCCCAAGTACTGGGATTATAGGTGTGCACTATTATGCCTGGCTTCTATTTAACTATTTGAAATTCTTGAGATCTTTCTTGCATTTTCCTGATGATTTTCTTAGATCTCAAGGAAAAGTTTGATAAATTAATTTTCTTTTTATAAGACATCAAACTTCCGCAAACATAAGCATATAGCTTGCTGAACTCCCAGTGCCTAGGCAGTGCTAGGCTCATGAGCTAATTATAAATTCATTCAAAAATTGAATGAATAATAATAGCTAATGCCATGCCCCCTTTATCAAAGTCTCTAAGAGAAATCAATCAATCAAAGTGTCAATGCTGATATATGTAAATCATGAGCATGATACTGAACACTTATAAATGTGTGTTTTCTGGCTTCCTGCAGCAAGACCTAACATTACAATGTCCCTTCTCTTTATACACAGAATGGAAGATATACGTACACACCTTCTGGACATATTTTTCCACCGTGTCTAGCCTTGTAGAATATCTGTGTTCCATAGATATATAAATGTCAAACACTCACTGGGAAACAGCATGGTTCATGGGAGCATTAGTAAGAGATATGTTTTCGTACTTCTACGTTTTATTGTAATTCACTATCCAACCCCATACAGCACAGCTCTTTAAATTGCCAGGGAAAAAGTGATATTTTTCCCTCCAAAGAGAGGTTGGAAATGATACATCTGTAATCACCTGTGTACATAAAGCTACTTATTCACCATGGACATAAAATATGGGTGTTCTCTTGCTTATTAAGCTTTCAAAGCCTGCAGAAATGATTATGAATGTCTTGAGTGTCCCAGGAAGTAATGTGGTTCAGGGCAGGGTGAGGAATCATGGCTGTTCACCAATTCTTCCTTCCTTCCCTATGAAGTCTCTGGTATTGGGCAGGGTTTTCCACCTTTGCTGAGGTTTCTTTTTAGTGCTTCAAAAAACATATATTTGCAGCCAGGTGTGATGGTGCATGCCTGTAATCCCAGTACTTGGAAGGCCAAGACAGGAGAATTGTAAGTTCAAGGCCAGCCTCTGCAGTTTAGCAAGGGTATCCGCAGATTAGTAAGTCCCTGTTTCCAAATAAAAATTAAAATAGGGCTGATATATATTACCCACTGCCATAAACAAATGTCAAATGGGTATTTTTGTTATCTCTATTGGTAACATAATTAAAGATCCTAATCATCTATTTAATATATATTAAAATGCTTTATAAATGCCATCACTTATTTGAGGGATAGATTTCAATGGGTATTGGAAGTCTCAGCAATATCACTTCTCAGAGTAGGGCAAGACGCTAATATTTTGTCTTGACAATGATATTCTGCCTCTATATAAGATCTTTTGCTTAAGGGCCTCAGAGAGCTTTACTTAATATTAAGTGATTAAATCATCCAGTATGCTTGAGTGACAAGTTTAATTATACCCATTTCCAGAAAGATAGTATGCTAAAAAAAAAATTAATCTGCAAAGCCAAGGTTATCCAGATAGTCTGGTTGAGAAGGCCATTTTTTTCTAGGGATCTTCATACCACCACAGTTGCTAGCTCTTATGTGGAAATGAATTGTGAGACCTGGCCTTTTGCCAATGTCCTAAGCACATCTATAAAGCTTGTCACCTCTAACTGTGGAAATCATATCTTTGAAAGGTTATGAATACCTCTCTGATGAAGAAAAAGCTCACATAGTCTTTCAGAGAAAAAACAATCAGTATCCAGCTAATGTCGAAGCTTGTTTAAAAACAAGCACTAAAATCATAAAAATTATCTGGAAGTTTGAAAATAGAAGTGTGTGTGTGTGTGTGTGTGTGTGTGTGTGTGTGTGTGTGTGTGTGTGTGTGTGAATTACTAGAGATTGAAATCAGGGGCACTCCAACTCCAAGCTACATTCTCAGTCGTTTTTACTCTTTGTTTTGAATCAGGGTCTGACTAGGTTGCTGAGAGTCTCCCTTTTTTCCTGAGGCTGGCCTTGAACCTGTGACCCTCCTGTCTCTGCTTCCTAAGTACTGGGATTATAGATGTGCCTGGCAATCACAGCTTTTTACAACTCTACCAAAGTATCTTTTTCTCTAACAGACCCTATGTAATTCCCATGTGTGTGTCTTTTCAGAGACACCACAACACCCCATACCATTAAGAGCAACTTAGAGTCTCAGAAACCTAGAAAGAGCATGTTTCAAAACAAAACCAAACAAACAAACAAAAAAGAAAGTCAGTATAAGGGCATGTTTAAGCTAGGATGTTCCCAATGGGGACACCTTGATGGGTTATATAAAACGAACCTCAGAGTCCTCTATACAGGGACAGAAGAAGATGGTGTTTATACATTGGGTATAATTCTCCAAGGACTGTCCCAGGGAATGCCAACTCCCTCACAGGACACAGGATCTGACTTTGGATACCTCAGAATGGTTGAGTGGTTTCCTGCCAACATCACTATAAGATGAGGCAGAGAGGTCTCAAGGAAGGAAGGAAGCAAGAGAAATCCTGGGTACCACGGAGGAATGAGGTTGTCAGGACAGACATATGCATATCTGGTTGCCATAGCAACTGTGGGAATTTTAAAAAAATGACTGAGAGAGGACTACTCATGTCTTAATGGATTTGGAATGTATGTCCCTGTACATCGGCTCTATTCACATTAATATCATCAACTGCTTCAAACATGCCATTTCAAGGGCTTATAAATAACTGATTTTGTGATGTAATTTGGAAACATTTTTAAATTGGTTATTTTCCTTTTAATTTCTAATTAGGTGGTGTCTAACAATGTAAGAAGAAGAACAAAAAATGTTTTGAAAAATTTTTGATGGATGAAAACCCTTCATGTGGAAATTTGAACATTACCCTAATTGATGCTTGGTTTTAAGAGAGAACTGAGAGTTTTCAAATTCCTTTTAAAAATAAGTGACTTCTGGTTTGAAAAGCCCTGTTGAATATTCTGCATGCGCCATTACTGAAGAAATAAAAGACTCAAGGGAGCAAAGAGATGACACCCAGAACAGTCTTAAAAGTAGCTTCAAACATACTAAAGTTTTGGTTCTTCAGTTGTGTGATGGGTTTATAAATAATAATTTCTGTGTCATAACACAATTATGGGATATATATATATGTGTGTGTGTATATATATATATATATATATATATATATATATATACTTTTTATTTGAGTAAAATGTTATATACTAAAATTGGAACTAAACCAGGTGTGGTGGCACACTTCTGTAACCCTAGTCATTACTTGGGAGGCTAAGATAGGAGGATCACAGGTTGTAGGGCAATCTCAGTAACTTAGTGAGACCATTTCAAAATAAAAAAATAAATTAGGACTAGGGATATAGCTCAGAGGTAGAATGCCCCTGGGTTCAATCCCCAGTACTAAAAACAAACAAATCACAAACAAATCACAAAAAAAAAATCAAGAAAAAGGAGAAGAGTAAGGGATGGAGGGAGTGGAAAATGGAGGGAGGAAGAAAGAAAAAAAAAGAAAGGAAAGGAGGCAGAAAAAAGAAAAAAAACTATTTAAAAGCAAAGGTATGATTTTAGCAGCCTCATCATGCTGAGAAGATAAATAATGATACTTCAGTGCTGTAGTTGAGAGGGCTTGGGGTTTGAGTGAGACTCAACCCTCTTGAATAAGTTAAATCCCTATCCCATCTTGGATAGGCAGAATAAATATAATAAAAATGGCCATCCTACCAAAAGCTATCTACACATTCAACACAATCCCTATCAAAATACCATCATCATTTTTTTCACAGACCTAGAGAAATCAGTTATAAATTTTATATGGAAAAACAAAACACCCAGAATACCCAAAGCAATTCTCAGCAATAAGAACCATGCCAGGGGCATCACAACACCTGACTTCACACTACTACAAAGCAAAAGTAATAAAGACAGCATGCTATTGGAACAAAAATAGATGATAGACCAATGGAACAGAAGACTCAGAAACAAAGCCCCATATCTATAACCAGTTTGTCTTTGATAAAGGCATACACTGGAGAAAGGACAGCCTTGTCAGCAAATGTTGTTGAGAAAACTGGCTATCCATGTAAGAAAAATGGAACTAAATCCTAACCTCTCACCCTGCACAAAAGTCAACTCAAGATGGCTCAGAGATTTAGAAATTAGACAGGAAACTTTGAAACTGCCAGAAGAGGGTATAGGAGCAACACTCCAACATATAGGTAGACACTTACTCAGTTAAGACCTCAAAAGCTCAGGAAATTAAAACAAGAATTCATGAATAGGATAGCATTAAATTTAAAAGTTTCCATGCAGCAAAATAAACCATCAAGATTCTACACAGAAAGCCTACAGAATGGAAAGATCTTCATCACCTGTTACCTGACAAAGGTCTAATATCTATAAAATATAAAGACCTTAAAAAGTGAACACTTTAAAAAACAACAACAACAAATAATCCAATTTAAGAAAATGGGCAACCAAACTTAGTAGACACTTTTCAAAAGAAGAAATACAAATGGCCAACAAATATATGAAAAATTATTCATCATCTTTAGCCATCAGGGAAATGAAAATCAAAACTACACTGAGATTCCATCTCACTCCAATTAGGATGGCAATCATCAAGAACACAAATAATAATAAATGCTGGTGAGGATGTGGCGAAATTGGGACCCTATTACACTATTGGTAGAACTAAAAACTAGTCCAGCAGCTATGGAGATCAGTGTGAAGGTTTTTCAGAAGATTGGGAATGGAATTACCAAAGGACCCAGCGATACCGTTCCTGGGCATTTTCCCCAAAGAAGATGAAATCAGAATATTAAAATCATACTTGCATATCCATGTTCATAGCAGCACAATTTACAATGGCCAAATTATGGAATCAGCCTAGATGTCCATCAATGAATGAATGGGTCACAAAACTTTGGTATATACTTACAATGAAATTTTACTCAGCCATAAAGAAGACCAAAACTACACCATTTGCAGAAAAATGGATGGAACTCAAATATCATACTGAGTATATCCAGTAGCAAAGAATGAATAGATGTCTGTTCTCTTTTATATATGGAAGCTATAGAGATATTTGGAAATAAGGGCAACATTAGATAGGTAGATCTATTTAATAAGGAAGCTAATAGAGAATTGAAAAACATAGATATTGAAAGAAATTTATCCCACCTCTATTAATTCATCCCATCTACTATCAATAGTAGTAGTAATTTATATCATAGTAGTACAGTAGTATTAATTTATATCCCATCTAAGAAATTTATAGTAGTTTAGTTAAGACAAGGAGACAGACATAGTAGGAAAGTTTCCCTGAACATAGTATACAACAGTAATAGCAAGGGCAGTCAAACAGGGCTCTACTGTGCAGTCTCTATAGCACCCAGCAAGTAGACAGGAAGGGGCACTTATTTCTTCTTGGTGCTACCCTGGAGTGGGGTGGACTTAAGTCAAAAGGAATCTGCCTTTCAGAGAAGCCCATTTCTAGTATCTTAGGAAGAGATTGAAGGCCTCTCAAGGTGTATTTTGGCTTTGGATACACCCTTTGGTGTTCATGGATGGTGGACTTCTCCAACACCCAGGCTGAGATATGTCAGAAGAATTTTAAAAATTGCAGGAAACTTGCTACTTTGTCAGGCTTTGTGAGTTTTTTTATATTCTCCTCTCTGAGTCCTTTCAGAGCTGCCTTTGAGAATACTCGGATGTTATAGCCTTAACCAGACTTTTTAGCCATAATCGGACTGAAGAATAGGGTGGAATGCACTTTCTTCATATGGCCTGGAATTTGAGGGAGGCTCCATGAATCATTCTTAAAAGTGGACATGATAAATCACAGAATTTGACATCTTTATTAGTACTATATGAAATGAGCTACTCTGCTTTCTAATGAGGATTAACACGCATTTATGTTCCAGTTATGCTTACAGTACACAAGAGAAAAAAAAAAAACAATGGAATGAAAAGCAAATAAGTTTTCCATATTATTTTAAAGATGGCAGATACACATGTGATTAAAATCTTAAAGGTAAGTTTTCTATTTCCAGGTAGATATTTTTAAACATCTGAATGAACTTAAGCTTTTTAAAAAATATTATGAGCCTATGAACATATTAAATACCTCACCTATTTGGTTTTTAAGTTCCAAGGTTTAAAAATACAATTATTTTTAATATTTGTACATATTTTTCTTTTTCTTTTTGGTTGTACTGGGTATAAAAAAACAGGGTCTTGTGCATGGTAAATACATTACAACTAAGCCACATCCACAGCTCTTCTCATATATATATATATGTATATATACATATATACATATATATATATATGTATATATGTATATATATATGTATATATATGTATAATGTATATATATATATATATATATATATATATATATATATATATATATATACATTTTTTTTATAGTACTAGGGACTGAACCCAGGAAGAGTCTACTTCTGATCTACACTGCTATCCCTTTTAATTTTTTTGTCTTAAGTCAGGGTCTTGCTAGATTGCCAAAGATCTCTCTACATTGCTGAATCTGTCCTTGAACTTGCAATCCTCCCAAGTACTGAAATTACAGGCCTGCATCACCAAGCTTGGCTCCTTCTACATAACTGTAACTGGATTTTTTTCATGTTATATTTGGATAATAATTTAAGAAATAACTTTAGAAAATCTTTAAAACGTCACTTTAAAGCTTATTTTTCTTTCTTTTTTCAATCTTGTTTGAACTAGATCAATAGACAAGAAAACATCACTGGTGTATTTAATTAAACACCAAATATAGCTGCTGTTGAGAGAAAAAAAATATATGTGTATTTAATTAAACACCAAATATAGCTGCTGTTGAGAGAAAAAAATATATATATATGTACACACACAAAAATATGTGAAGAATTCAAAAGAAACATGACAAAAAGCTTTTTAAAGGCTACTAGTCATGCTACTTACTTTCAACTCCAGGGGATAAATTTCCATGTCTTCCAGTAATTTTAATCCTGATAATTTTAGTTAATGTTTCCCACAAGCATACAAAATCTAGATATATTAATGAGTCCCACATTCAAGGTTATTCTTAAATTTCTGAGTATCCAATGTGCCCATGCTACATAGAGAGCAGAGGGAAATGTTACCATTAAACAATGTGGCTAATGTTGAACTACTTTGTAGGGAAATATCCCCATGATATTTAAAAATTTCTATTAGATAGAGAATTGTGAATTTTGGCATTGTTAATAAAACATTATCTACATCATCTTATCATAATACTGCCTAAGATCCTGGCTCTCGTCTTTCTATTCCCCATGCCCCAAAGTTGCTCCCAGAACTTTGCTGGAAATGGTTCTGTGACATGGAGAAGCTGACTTTCCCTCCTGGCAAGAAAGTCATTGAAGAAGTTCCACTCCAGAGACAGTATAAGTGCTCATGGTTTAATCGAGCAGGCTCTTCTGGATTGTATTCAGAACTTGACACCTCTTGGAATGTTCCCTGCCTATCTCAACAGCCGAGAGACCTGATACCAGAATATGTAACAGCACAAATCTCCAGCGGTGACACTTAAATTGAAGATTTTAGTCCAATTTCAGTTCTCAGTGCATAGGATACTAAACTAACAACAAACTTTATTTTAAAAGAGCACAGTTCAGCTAGATGGGTGGTGCGCACTTGTAATTCTAATACTCAGGAGGCTGAGACAGGAGGATTGCTGGTTCCAGTCCAACCTCAGCACCTTTGAGAGACCTTGTTTCAAAATAATAATTAAAAAGGGGGCTAGGGATGTAGCTTGGAGGTAGAAGGCCCCTAGTTTTAATCCCAGTACCAAATTAACTAATTCATTCACTAGTTAATTAATTAAAAAGTACAGTGCAAATAATACAAGTGGTGTGAAATAGGTAATCTGATAATTATTTAAGGTACTTGAAAATATTAATTATAAAGGGATTTTATTTAAATTATTTCACTTAAACTTAAAAGCATTACCCTAAGGGTTAGAACTATTTATCCCCATTTTAGATGCATAAACAGAAAAACAAAGAAAACTATGGATGGAGTGAGGTGTAGATAACTTTTTCAGGATAATTTGTAATGATCAGTAGAGACAGAATATAAGCCCAGGTCCTCCAACTTTTAGTTCAGTATTATTTCCTTCAATACAACCACTTGAAAGAAGAAGTAATAATTTTATTACTAGTAGTAATTTTATTACTAGCTTTTACAAGCCACGTAGCCTTTCTGAATCTTAATGTCTTTATCTAGAGAAATATATAATAATGCTTACTCATTTTATAAATAGTTGCAGAATAATTTCATGTAAAATTCTATTATCAATGGCAATTATTTTCCCATCCCACCTATACACAAGAAAGGATTTTTTTAAGAATAAAATGGAGAAAAGGATGAGGATCTTGAAGGGTAGGGAGGAAGAAAGGAAACAGAAGATCCTGGGGAATAAAATCAGACAAATTATGTTATGTGCATGTAAGAATTTATCACATTGAGCCCCAATGTTACATATAATTATAATACACTAACTCAAATTAATAAAAAAGGGAAAATATCAAGTTATAGAGAACAGCTATGGAGATATCAGCTTAGAAAATACCTTGCCACCTGTCCAGATACTGCTCACTGTGTTTCTCACATGTATGTGAATTGATGATGGACCAATCTCATCAAGGGGGACCAGTCTGACAGTGGATTGGTCCCAGAGATATCAGTTGTACTAAACTCAACAATAGTACCTGTCTCCCTCAACATTCTCACTATATAATCCAAACATGTGACCACACAACAAGGAAGATTTATTTGCTTACAGTGTTTGGAGATTTCAGGGGTTTAGTCCATATGAGGCCAGGTATGCAGCGTTCAGGGCATGGCAGTGGGAAGCAGAGAGAAGGAGAGAGCAAGGACTCTGCTGTCACATCATGGAGGCCAGAAGCAAGAGAGCCAGCAAGCAAGGGGCTTCAAAGACAAGCACAGTCCCTAAGGCCACACCCCCAGGAACCCACTTTCTCTAGCCTCACCTGCCTAGGTAAATCCATTAAAATGGATTTATCTACAGATGAGATTAAAACCCCAGGACTGAGTTATATCAGCTCTGAATATTAATATATGAGCTCTTCAGGGGACATTCTATATCCAACCATAGCAGTTTCCTTCTCACAATTTTTGGCTTTTGGCTTGAGAGATGTATGTAAGTTTTTTAGTAGCCATATCACCCACCACTGAACAAAGAAACATTGACAACCTGTGGTCCAGGAAAACAGAGGGTCAGGAGAAACTGAGAGAGAGAGAGAGAGAGAGAGAGAGAGAGAGAGAGAGAGAGAGAGAGAGAGAGAGAGCAATTGGTATTAAAAAAAAAAAGTTTCATATAAACTGGACTTGGTGGTACGTGCCTGTAATCCCAGTATTTGGGAGGCTGAGACAGGAGGATCAAGGTTTTGAGGCCAGCATCAGCAATGTAGCAAGATTCTCAGCAACCTAGCTATATGCTGTTTCCAAACAAGAAATAAATAAAAAGGGTTGTGGGGATAGCTTGGAGGAAGAATTCCCCTGGGTTCAGGTAATTAGTGGGATCTCCCTGAGGGGGACTGTGGTATACTGGCCCCCTCCCCACCTCTCTTTTGCTCCATTACATGCTCTCAGCATGATGTCCTCTCTCCCCACACGACCAAAGTAATGGAGAAAATCAGTCGTGGACTGGACCTCCAACATTATGAGAAAAGACAAAAATTTCTAAGTTGATTGTCTTGGATATTTTGTTACAGTCACAGAAACCTGATAAAAACAACTACAGACTGTCCATATAGGTCCATAGCCAGTGCTGAGCCTTGCCTAGGACACTGGGTTTTCTCTTGAGGAATATCATCAAGGTATACAAGGAGGACAGAATTATTAGATGAATGATCTCAGTGTCCACAGAAGGGTTCAGCTAAGCTTGATTAAGCTATTTCTCTCCCGCTCTCCTTTTATTTTATTTAATGCTTGATATGTCAGCTACAGGCCACATTCAATTCCTCAGTGGCTGCTTCTGCTAGCTCAGGCATTAGGCCAATTTCTTTAGCTGCAACAAACCTCTCCTTGCCCAGATGTTTGCTCAAAGGGTGGCTGCATTGGATTTTGCGGGCGTGAGAGGTCTGTTCCACTTTATATTTCATGGAAAGCTTCTTTCCCAAATGGGCTTTATATAATATTTGATCTCTGGGACATGTCTGAAGCACACAACATTTTTTGTGCCCTGCTGAGAAATCAGAATTTATTTAAGCACTCAAATGCCCATGCCGTTTGTTTTCAGAAAGACAATATACCTGGCTTATTGATGCCCTTGTTAAAAAATCTATAACTGGCAGGGTTTCATGAAAAATTATCATAGAAAACAAAGCATTGGCATACACCTATACTCTCAGTACTTTGGAGGCCAGAACAGGAAGAACACAAGTTCAAGGTCAGCCTCAGCAACTTAGTGAGACCCTCAGCAACTTTGTGGGACTTTTTTTCTAATAATAAAAATTAAAAGGGCTGCATGGAGGAAGCTATAGTTGGAGGGTTAATAACCCTGGACTCAATCCCCAGTATCAGAAAGGAAAAAAAGGAAATATTTTATCCAGTAATAGGGTACAACCTTCTTTCATATCACATTTCTTGCTTTAACATCATGGACATGGTAAAGAACATTAAACACTGTGATTAAAATGATTTTTTCTGCAGATCATTTAGGCTAATTAAAATGCTGCCTGGATTCGTTGTGGAAGCCCTGATTGACTGACGTTCAAAGCACTTACATATATTGTGATTTATGATTCAATTTTTCTACAACTATTACTGCTCATTATTATTTACCTTGCTTATGATAATAGTCGCAGAAGAGAGTTGATGGTAATTCCTTTTTTGGGGGGGTGCCAGGGATGGAATCCAGGGGCATGCTACTTCCTGACTACACCTGCAATCCTATTTTATTTTTTTTATTTGGAGACAGAAACAGGGTCTCACAAAGTTGTTGAGGGTCTCACTATATTGCTGAGACTGGCCTTGTACCTGCAATCCTCTTGTCTCAGCCTCCAAAATACTTGGATTACAGAGGTGTGTCACTATGCTCTGCAAAGCCCCAGCTCTTAATTCTATGGTGCTGGGGATTATATTTCACATTAATTTAGGAGAAGTGAAAGACATTCACAAAATAGCAGCATGCAATGGAGTCATGATGATCTACACTAAATTGTTGGCATGGTTTCCCATGCTGGCATGGCTGACACAGGGAAAGAAAGAGGATCAGCGGAGAGGAGAAAGAACCTAAAGGGAAAGTAAAAGGAGGGAGGGAGGGAGAAAGAGAAAGAGAGAGCGAGAGCGAGCAAGAGAGAGGCACCCTAACATGTGATATAATATCTATGCCTGAAAGATATTGTACCTTTAAAGCAAAAGATAAATCATGCTCATTTCCTGCATAATAAAGTCAGATTGTATATATGTAGGCTACTCACTTACTAATTCATTTACAAATCATACTATAGTGATGCTTTTCATAGTAGCAATCTATTTTTCAAATAAAACACAACTACTTGAAATTGTGAAGCATGTGTGTGTGTGTGTGTGTGTGTTAGTTACTGGGGATCAAACCCAGGGGCATTCTACCTCTGAGCTACACTCTCAGCCCTTTTTAAGTTTTTTGTTTTGAAACAAAAAATTTAAAAGTTGCTGAAGGCCTCAATGAGTTGCTGAGGCTGGTCTCAAACCTGTGATGCTCCTCTATCAGCCTCCCAAGCACTGGAAATACATGTGTGGGCCATGGCACCAGGCTTATTTAAAGCTATCTAATTAAGTGGTAGAGGTTGGTTTGGCAATGATGAGGTGCCTTCTATGTCTGAGATACTTCCCAAGAATATTACAATTTCCACACTAAAAAACTTTATTTTAGTCATTTTAACAGCAAAGAAAAGTTGGTTTGGTTGTATTTCTTGAATCTAAATGCACTATTATTATTATTATTATTATTATTATTATCATCATCATCATCATCATCATCATTGTTAATGTTGGCACTGGGGATTGAACCCAAGAGTATTATGCCTCTGAGTTACACCCCCAGCCCTATTTTATTATTTTTTTTTTATTTAGAAACAGGGTCTTGCTAAATTGTTGGGGCCATTCTTGAACCTGTAATCCTCTTGTCTCAGCCTCCCAAGTACTGGGATTTACAGGTGTGCGCCACCATGCCCAGCTCCAATGCACTCTTTACATTTATCAAGCCACCTGAGTATTGCGAACACCAGGAAGGAAGCATTGCATAGCCCCCAAAAGATCCCACAGGGTCATGTTAATTTAATCCTGAGGACCGAGCACTGGGAAATCTCTTTGTTCCTTGAAAGGATGTTGTGCAAGCAACTGGTACAATACAATTTTGCTTCTGCTTTGAACAAGTCCCAAGGTCACCTTTGTTCTTTTACCAGGTGCTGCATTTTCTCTGCCTGAGCAGCCATGGAAATGCCGTGTTGCTGGGTCTGCAGTACACGGTGTCTTTGTGACTTTCTACCGCAAAGAATGGGAGGTTAAGCGCAGCGATTCCAGAACCATTCCCTAATTTCACAGTGCGGCTTTTGTATTATTAGTATAAATGTGCTTTCCACTTGAGCGTGTGTTCCACATGGGTTATTTCTTCATTGATGATTGTAGTAATTTAACAGGACTTGAAACTGGATTATCTTTTAGAGGAAAAATGATTTGGGCCAGGACGGGGAAGAGAGGGACAAAATGACAAAATACTTTGGCCAAGAAGGTGGTGAACATGTGATCACTCAGGAGTATCGATTTCTTCCAATAGTTCACAGGTCAGCAACGCATGCTTGCCTATTTTCCCCTCAGCTGCTCCTGGATCTTCAATACCCAATGATGTTTTAGGTAAAGGTAAAGTCATGCTTTTCTAATGTTCTCCAAACACTTCTGACTTAACTGAAGGGTATGCTCCACTGAAACTCTACTTTTTAGGCAAGTGTGGCGGCTCACACCTTAATTCCAGAGCTTGGGTGGCTGAGACAGGGGGATCACAATTTTGAGGCCAGCCTCAGCAACCTCACTAGAACCTGTTTCAAAATTAAAAAGTTCTGGAGGTATAGCTGGGAGGTAGAATGCCATTAGGGTTCAATCCCCAGTACCACCCAAACTGCAAACTAAAAACTGTACTTGTACTCCTCAGCTAAGTTATAGGAAAAAGAAAAGGTAACGAGAGAGAGAGAGAGAGAGAGAGAGAGAGAGAGAGAGAGAGAGAGAGAGTGTGTGTGTGTGTGTGTGTGTGTGTGTGTTTTAGTGTTATGAGGGATTGAAACCAGGGGCATTCTACCTTCCAGCTACACCCTCATTTTTCATTTTTTGTTTTTAAATAGGGTCACACTAGGTTGATGAGAATCTTGCTAAGTTGTTAAGGCTATCCTCCAACCTGTGATCCACCTGTCTCAACCTCACTAGTACTGGGATTACAGGTGTGCACCACCACACCCAGTTTAGCTGCCAATGTTTAGTTTGGTTTACCCCAAAATACATCTCTGAATAGAATTATAATCTTTCTACATTTGTCCCATATCAATAATAGTAAATATATGCTCAATAAATATTACTGAATGAGTAATAATTACCACATGTAATAGACTTATGAATTATTGAGATAAAAATGTTAATCATGGAGGATTATTAAACTTTAAAGCTAAATTGTCATAACATTCCTAGCAGGCTACTAAGTTACTCACTAGTTATTATCTGCAACTAGCCAAATAATTAGAATTTGATAGTTTGAATCAATACCATGTCAGATTGCTATAACTAAAGTGATTTAAATGTGTAGGTCTAGCCAGGTGTGGTGGCGCATGCTTGTAATTCCTGTACTTGAGAGGCTGAGACAGGAAGATTGCAGATTTGCAGACAGCCTCAGCTACTTAGTGAGGCCCTTCCAAACTTAGTGAGACCCTGTTTCAAAATAAAGAATAAAAAATAGGGCTGGGGGGTATAGCTCAGAGGTAGGATGCCCCTGGGTTCAATCTCTTGTACTACAAAAAATAATAAACATAAACAAATAAATAATAAATAAATGCATAGGTCTGAAATAATGACAATTATGAAAAATATATTTCAAATGGAAAACATGATGAGGAAAATTGAGTTTTATGCATTTCAGATGCAGAAGATGGAAGGCTTATATAGTGTGCTCAATTATTGACTATGTGTTATATACTTTCTTTAGTACTCACAGGTATTATGAAAACTATTCTCTCTCAGCCAGGCATGGTGGTGTACACTTATAATCATGATACTTGAGAAGCTGAGACAAGAGGATCACAGGTTTGAGGAAAGTCTCAGAAATTTAGCAAGGCCCTCAGAAACTTAGTGAGACCCTGTTTCCAAACAAAAACATATAAAGGGCTGGGTATAAAATGTCCCTGGGTTTAATCTCAATTACCCAACAAACAAAACAAAAAAACTATTTTCAATAATCAGAAAAGCAAAAACCAGCTAAGAGATTCTAATAGAATCTTCAATCTTTTTTTGCATGTTCTCTCTCAAGTCTGTAACAATTCTTAGCATGCTTTTGTAATAAATATAACTGTAGTATCAGGATTTCTTCCTAAGTTATTCTAGGGTTAAGTGTTACTATAAAAAAGGATTCTTAAATTATATTTTCCTTAGTTGTTGCTATTTTATATTTTGGAGTACATGTAAAAATATAAGAATGGGCTGCTGTTTGCCAAATATCAAAAAATCATTCAGCAGTCCAGCATGGTGGTGCATACCTGTAGACCCAGTACTTGGGCAGCTGAAACAGGAAGATCATAGGTTTGAGGCCAGCCTTAGCAACTTAGCAAGACCCTAAGCAAATTAATGATAACTTGTTTAAAATTAAATAAAAAGTGCTTGGGGTGTAACTTGGAGGTAAAATGCCCCTGGGTTCAATCTCCAGTTAAAAAAGCCACCACGCCCCAATAGGGCTCAAATTGATCCTTAGAATTGCCAAAAATGTATCAATCATGAAAATACCTAATTATCATATGCAGTGTTTGATAGGTTAACGCAGGCTGGCCATTTCATTCTGGCCCTCTGCTGCCTGGAACTCTCTGTGTGTTAATGTTTGATGTGTTTCAAAAACGATGACTAGTTTTACTTCTATTACCGACAGAAAAATTTTCTGACACACCTGATTTCCCCTAAGACTTATGCTCAACTAAAATTGAATACATTACACATGTTCTGGGTGAAACTTTCTCATTGTTGAAGCACTTTCTTGAAAGTCAGAAACTCAAATATGGAAAGCTAATATCACAGAGGTGGATTTATTAATTTAAATGTATATTGGACATCACTACTTGTAAAATGAACTCTTTGTTGCAGTATGAGTCCCTGGAAATATCTATGGATTAGAACTGGCATAAAACTCCTTTGAAACTTTGGAAAATATATATATGTTGCAACTATATTTGGGTGGGGAAGGGAGAAAATACAAGACTACTTTTTTCTCTTATAGTGCTTCTACCTTATATTGCTTTAAAATTAGAAAACTGTAAAGGAAGGAGTTTCCACAGAAATCAAAGTAGGGAAAAAGTCCAACTATGTCCTATTCTGACAAATCTAAATAACCCTGAGTTACAAATTTTATTTCCTTAATATTTCTGGAAATCCAATCTCTTTCCATTTTTTGGAGGGGGTACTAGGATTGAACCAAGGGGCATTTGACCTCCAAACAAAACCTTCAGCCCTTTTTATTGTCTTGTTTTGAAAGGAGGTCCTCCTGAATTGCTAAGGCTGGCCTCAAACCTGTGATCCTTCTGCCTCAGCCTCCTAAGTACTGGTTTTCCACGTGTGCGCCATCCCTGGCTTCTTTCCATTCTTAAGAACATGGTTTCTCTTCTATTCCACTCTTCTACCAAACTCTCTCCTCATTTACCCCAAGTTCCCTTTGTTTACCAGTTTCTCTCTAGTTTCCACATGTGACAGAAAACATATGGCCCTTGACTTTATGGGACTGGCTGATCTCACCTAGCATAATATTCTCTAGTTCCATTTATTTTCTAGCCAATGCAAATGGCATAATTTCCTTCTTTGTGTCGGAATAAAATTTCATTGTATACACATATATTTTCTTTATCCATTCATCTGATTATGAGCATCAAGCTTGGTTTGATAGTTTGGCTCTTTCTACTAAACTAAAATAATTCTCTTTGTAATCATGACCCATTTATACATGACTACATACATAGTCCTACCTATCTTTCACAAGTCCTTCCTTTCTCCCTCTCGCCCTTCCTTCCTTCCTTCTGTGGTACTGGGGATTGAACCAAGGGTCATTCTACCTCCAAGCTACTCCACTAACTCTCTTTGTTTGTTTGTTTGTTTTGAAACAGGTCTCACTCAGTTGCTGAGACTAGCCTAAAACCTGCAATCCTCCCAGCTCAACCTCCCAAGCACTGGGATTACAGGTGTGCACCACTATCCCCATTTTGTGAATATGATGTATTAAATGTCATGTAAATGTGAACTTGTATAAGTTGGGGGAGTTTGCTGATGACTCGGCTCCTCAAATACTTATATAAATGTGCAATAAATATTCACCTTCACACTTGGATGTTTCTGAAGGGCTACAGTATAGTGAGGGTGATAAATTAAAAAGTAATATCAAACAAACACTGAGGGATATTATAAATATATATTAGTCATAATCCTCAACTCCCTAAGATAATTTTAAAATTATTGTGTAGTTAAAAAATGGAAGAACTAATATTATATTAAGTTTATGGAGTTGAAGATGAAGTAAATAACATTAAGCCCCAATTATAGTGCATTTTCTTGGTACAGTGAACAGATAAACAAAGTTTTAAGCCCTGATTTATTGTAGGAGGATATTAAAATGGGGCATGAATATCAATTAAGAACATAATTATTTTTTAAAAAGAAACTTGTACAACCTATCTGCCAAGGACACTATTTTGTTTTGTTATCTGATCAGGCAGGGATGATATTAATTTACATTGAATATTTTCGACACTCCAAGCAGTGGACTCAGATGTTTATATGTAGTGCCACACCACATGATTTCGTGCAGAGGGTGTACTATTAATTTTTGTGCTAGCAGTACCGGCAAGGATTCACAGTGGTTACAACAACCACAGAATGTCAGTGTTCACTGTGTGTCAGAGTGATGTTTTCTCTGTGTTATGGCTAGATTACGATGTTCACTGAAGAGCTCATGTATTAATGTTTAGAGTCATGGGGATTGCGGTTGTAACCTCCTCAGTGTGTAAACTCATTGTAATGGATCTACTGGGTGGTCACCTAGAAGGTGGGGTGTGGCTGGAGAAGGTGGGTCCCTGGGGTATGACCTTGCGGACTGTGCTTTCTTCTTTGAATCTCCTTGCTTGCTGGCTCTTTGGCTTCTGGCCTCCATGACATGAGAGCAGAGCCCTCGCTCTCTCCCTCTCTCCATGATGTGAGAGCAGAGCCCTCGCTCTCTCCCTCTCTCTGCTTCCCACCATCACCCCTGAGCTCCTCAGACCCAGCCTCACCTGGACTGAATCCAGAGTCTCCAGAGAACTGTGAGAAACTAAATCTGCCTTTCTCTAAGTTGTGTGGTCAGTTGTCTTAGATGATATCAGCGAGAATGCTGACTAAGACACTTTAAGACACAAGAAGATGGACTTTCCCCATCAGAAACATTGCAAATTCTAGGAGAGAGAAATATTTTAACTTCCTTTCTCTGGCATTTAATAGAGCAAGGCTAATCACCTGGCTATGTCCAACTTTATTTCTATTTTTTTTAATTTAGTGGTACTGGGATTGAACCCAGGGACATTCTATTTTTGAGCTATGCTGCCAGGCCTTTTCTTAAAAAAATTATTTTGTTTTGAAACAAGATCTTTCTAGGTTGCTGAGAGTCTCACTAAATTGCCTCAGCTTACAATCCTCCTGTCTCTCCAGCCTACAATCTCAGCCTACAATCCTCCTGTCTCAGCCTCCCCAATACTGGTATTACAGGTGCATACCATTGAGCCTAGCTTCATGCTTATATTAAAGTAGTCAGAGGGGAGGGGATTCCTACATAAAGAAGAGATATATGTCAAGAGGACTGGGAAGAAATGGAGAATACTATTTAAGGTAGAGGAGGCTAAGACAGGAGGATCACAGTTTCCAAGTCAGCCTCAGCAATTTACTAAGACATTATTTCCAAAAATACAATTTAAAAAAGCATTGAGGGTGTAGCTGGACGTACAGCACCCCAGTAACAAATAAGGGGGGCAATGATAAAAGGAATGGCATTTTGGTCTATGTTCCCAAATCCTTAACCACTATGCTATTGTTCAGTGATTATTTCATTCGATGCAGAGATACAGTTCAATGGCTCTCCATTCAATTTTTATTTGCAAAAACTTACAATCTATTCTGTTTCTTATAACAGTGCATATTCATTTAATTTTTTATCAGACCTGCAGTGCAAGATCAGAGACAAATAAAGCAAGAGGCACACTGCATCTAATTATTTCTCTTCAAAACAGTTGCAAAAAATAGCACATCCCATAATTATCCATATGGCGATGTTATTTCAACATTTCAAAAATCACGATTGGAGCTCAAATATGACAAAAAGCAAGTCAATATTGGGTCAAGCAGCAATACTACATAGGAACTGTTAACAAGGTATTGAATTGATACTTTTCAATTTCCTGGTGGCTCTTCAAAGGAAATGTTGCTAGCTAGAGTAACTGTTTCTTTTGAAAAATCAATTCTTTATAAAGTTCCTCTGGCTCCTCCCTTACAGAATTTAAAACCGTTTCATCAATATCCCCAATGGAGAAATGTGACTGCCTAATTAAGAGGCTCACTTTGGGCTGGGTGTGGTGGCACACACCTGTAATCCCAATACTTGGAAGGCTGAGACAGAAGGATTGCAGGCTGGAGGCCAACCTCAGCAACTTGGTGAGACTCTGTTTCAAAAATAAAAGATGGCTGGGGGTGTACCTCAAAAGTGGAATGCTCCTGAGTTCAATCCCTCATAACAATAAATAAATGGATAGATGATAGATAGATAATAGATAGATAGATAGATAGATAGATAGATAGATAGATAGATAGATAGATAAGGCTGGGGGTGTAGTTCAGAGGTAGAATGCCCCTAGATTCAATCCCCAGTAACTCATGCACACACACACATACACACACACACACACACACACACACATACACACAAATCTCACATTGGCATTAGGGTCATTGGAGGCTCTATCTTAATACATCATATAACTACTGCTTGGTTTCAGGTAATTTATTAAACCTCCATGACTCAGTTTCATATCTGTAAAATGAAAATTATCACAGTTGGTACTTCCTATGCTTCTTTGCAAGAGAAAGAACATGAAACACAAAGTCTGGCATGAGGTATCTATTCAACACACATTCTGTCTGGTTGGAATACTCCTGCCTCAGAGAGAAATGGTGATAAAGACACATTTAGCGATTTAAGAGGGAAAAAAGCAAAGCTTAAACTTTTAAAATCGGATTTCATTCCCAAGGCAACATTGAAAATAAATGACTTTTAACAGTCATTGGAGTGTTTTGGATTAACCATCTTTCAGATTTCTAGCTTCCCTCCAAATTATGGAGATAATAAGGAAGAAGAAATCTCTTCCACTCAGCATCCCCATTCCATCCATTTAACTAAGTGAAAGTATTTTCCCTCCATCCTTAACTGTACTCTGGGTAGAACGAACTTGCCCACAGGACCAATTACCTATCAGCACTCAGCACTTGACCTTTTCCAGGAATTGAACATTTAAGAGATTTACTCCAAAGACAAAAGGCAAAACTAAAGGACATGGTGACTAAAAGAGGCCCAAGGAAGTCAGAAAAGAAATACAGGGATGTCACAGTCAAGCAACAAAGATGACATCAACAGTGGCCAGGAAATGTTTTATTCTTTCAAATAATAAATAAATATAAAATAAATTGAAATAAATCAATTAAATATTAAATAAATCAATAGATTAAACAGAAAATAAGTGATTTTATATATCTTTAAAAAATCATTATTCCCAAGACTACTGTATTAAAGAATGAACAAACAAAAAGAAGAAAGGAAGGAAGGGGAAGGAAACAAGGACAAGCAAGCTGGGTATAGTGATTCATGTCTATAATCTCAGTAATCAGGAGGATGAGAGAGGAGGATAGTAGGTTCAAAGCTAGCTTTGGCAACTAAGGCCCTCCACAATGTAGTGAGGCCTGGATTCAAAATTTAAAAAAAAATAGAAGTAGAATACCCAGGTTCAATCCCCAGTACCATGAAGAAAAAAAAAAGAGGGAAGAAGGAAGGAAAGAATGAGAAAAGGGAAGGAAGAAACATAAATAGCTGGGTGCAGTGGCATAGGTTTGTAATCCCAGGAGATGGGAGGCTGAGATAGGAAGATTGCAAGTTCAAGACCAGCTTCAGCAACCTAAGGAGACCCTGTTTCAAAAACAAAAAGGGCTGGAGTGTAGCTCAGAGGTAGAATATTTCAGAGTTTAATCCCTGGTACCAAACAAATGAAGAAGAAGAAGAAGAAGAAGAAGAAGAAGAAGAAGAAGAAGAAGAAGAAGAAGAGGAAAATAATAATGAAGAGGAGACGAAGGAGGAGGAAGAGGAAGAAGAGGAGGAGGCAGGAATAAAGAAAGAGGAACAAATCAACTGTTTTCCTGTATCTTCTGAGTACCTCCAGGCAATAAAGTCTATTAGATGATCCCAAACCATGTGCTCGCCCTATTTTACACTCTGTGATCTGGAGAGAGATGTATTACCTACATTTTCTTAAGGCCTCAGACTTGAGACTCCAATGTCCTCTTCATTTGCAGTGAGGATAAAACACAACTCCAAGGGTTTCACAGGATGACAGATGTCCAGGCTCTCAACTATAAGACTGAGGTGTTTGTGGACCAGAAAAGCAAAGGGGCAAGCCTGGCTCAAATCTCACATGAGGCTCTGACATGGAACAGGATTTCACTTTCTTCTGACACTTGTGCTCTTAAAGATACTGCTGACCAGCCTTTTTATACCCACTCAAAAATACATCACCCACACTTTATGCTACATTTTGACTTGAACAACGGTCTCTTCACCTTTCCAGCAGACTGACCCCACCAGGAGCTTTTAATTTTAAGTGAAAATGCTGATTTTTAATACAGAATGCTAAAGTGGTAGCTCATAGAATGGGTTAAAACAACAGAAATTTCAGTTAAAAGTTGTTATTCTCACTGTAACTATTATATGTACAATAAAATCTGGTTCAATTGTCCAGGGATTGAGAAGCAAGGAAATATTAAATGGGAAATGAATACTCAACTAGATTTTCCTTTGGACCTTTAGGAATGAAGAAACATATAATGACAGAAAAAAAAATTCAGGCATGACTTGATTCAGTATATATGTTTGACTTTGTTATTATTATCATTTTTTTCACTATTGGAGATTGAAACTAGAGGCATTCTACCACTGAGTCACACCCCTATTTTATTTTTTATTTTGAAACAGTGTCTTTCTAAGTTGCTGAGCTATCCTTAGAGCTGTGATCCTTCTGTCACAGCCTCCCAAGTACTGAGATTACAGATATGTGTCACCATACCCAGCTTGACTTTGTTTTTGAAAAACAAGATTCTTTGTTGGCATAAGTAGATTTTAGGTTGGCTAGAATATTACTTATTTGAAGAGTGAGGAGCCCAAAAAGTGATTGGAGAAAAAAGAGGAAAAGATAGATATTGTTACTGATCTGGGCATGGTAGCACATGCTTGTAATCCCGGGATTTGGGAGGCTGAGAAAATAGGATCACAGTTTCAAGGTAGGCCTCAGAAATTTAGAAAGACTCTCAGCAACCTAGTACCTAGTGAGACTCTGTTTAAAAATTTAAAAAAATAGGACAGAGGTTTTAGCTTGGGAGTAGAATGCCCTTGGGTTCAATACCCAGCACCATCATAAAAGAGGAGAGAGGGAGAGGGAGGGAGAAGGAGAGGGAGAGGGAAGAGAGAGGGAGAGGGAGAGGGAGAGGGAGATTTATTGTTTAATTGTTGCTTATGTTTCTGGGGATGCTAGAAAAAATAGAACATGAATGAGGTCTTGAAAATTTCCTTGGCCCTAGGGAAAACTTGGGAGGAAAAGGAAGGAAGGAAGGAAGGAAGGAAGGAAGGAAGGAAGGAAGGAAGGAAGGAAGGCCGGCCTGCAGTCACATCTCTCGGTATTCTTGTGGGACTGGCTCCAGGGTTCTCTATGGATACCCAAATCTTTGCATGCTCAATTCTTTGTATCAAGGGCCTATTATTTGTGTAGAACATATATTTTATATAATTTCCTGATGATATATATTACCTAATGCAATACAACTACTATGGAAATAGTTGTTATACAATATTGTTCATTGAATAATGGCTACAGAAAAATATCTGTGCATATTTAATACAGATGCAATTTTATTTCTTTCTGTGTAAGTGTGTGTGTGTGTGTGTGTGTGTATGGGTGTGTGTGTGTGTGTGTGTGTGTGTGTGTGTGTGTGTGTATGTTTTACTAGGATTGAACTCAGGGGTATTCAACCTCTGAGCTACACTTTAGCCCTTTTATAAAAATAGGTTCTCATTAAGTTTTGTAGGGCCTCCCTAAATTTCTGAGGTTGGCTGTGAACCTGCAGTCTTCCTGTCTCTGCTTCCCAACTACTGGGATTACAGGCCTGTGCCACTATGCCAGGATTGTAATTTTATTCCAATATTTTATGATCTGTGGTTGGTTGCAGTCATGGCTATAGAATCAATGAATAAAGGAACCCAACTGAGCATGTCTTTAAGTATTCTTGGTATTCATGGTTTGACCAGAGACTTAATCTCACTATGCAAAGAGAATCTAAAGAATATGTCCTATTGCCACCACAAGTAGAGAGCCATGGACAGGGTCTTTCTGTATTCATGGGCTTCCATGATAACATATACATTATGGTCTCTATCTACACCCAAATTATACAACAGGTTCTCAAGTATTCTTATCAAAGCATTAAGTTCTATAAAACCTGTCCAGCCAGGTGCAGTAAAACATACTTGCAATCTCAGTACTTGGGAGGCTGAGACAGGCAGGTAACAGGTTCAAGAACAGCCTCAGCAATTTAGCAAGACTCTCAGCAAACTAGTGAGACCCTATTTCCAAAGAAAGAATAAAAAAGGGCCAAGGTGTGTATCTTGGAGTTAGAATGACCCTGAATTCAACCTCTAGTACCATAAAAAAATAAAAATTCAAAAAAATAAAACCTGTCCAATCTTATTTTACACTTTTTTTTCTCACTGTGCTTACAGTGGTCAGGCTGCGGGCATCTTACTTTCTTCTCTCATCCAGATATAGTTTTCTAAGAAAAGCCTGGAAATACAGATTCAGTGATGATTTAGAAAAAAAGAAAGAAAAAAAATCTTGTTACATGTGGCAGTACTTCCTGGGGAATTAACATATATTGAGTACTTTTCTTGCTCTTTCAGGGAAGCCAAATCTATTTTCAGATTTATATTTCTCCTGAATTTTGGGTTCATATTTTTGTCCTTAATTCCCACTAGTACTATAGGCTGATGGGTTTTAGGGAGAACTTTTCCCTGTTTGGTGTCGGGAAAAGACCTCACTCTGTTCAAAGTTGTATTTTGAGTATTTTTCTAAGACTCCTCTAAATCAGGAACCATCATAGCTTACCAGGGCTATTGTAATTGATTTTATTTTTCAGGGGTGATACTGGGGATCAAACCCAAGAACATTCTACCTCTCAGCTACACCTCCAGCCCTATTTTATTTTATTTTGAAACAGGGTCTTGCTATTTTTCTGACAGCTTTGCTCATTTGCTGAGCCTGGCCTCAAACCTATGATCCTCCTGTCTCAGCCTCCCAAGTACTAAGATTACATACATTCACCACCATGAGCCAGCTTGTGATTGACTCAATATGTTCTCCACATCCATTTCTGTACCACTCCATTTGATTGTAACTGAATCTCAACAGGTTGGCAAGTCTTTAAGAAATAAATCAAGCAATGTATGGTGGTACATGCCTGCAATCTCAGTACTTGGAGATCTGAGACAGGAGGATTGCAGGTTCTCAACAACCTAGAGAGACCCTGTTTCAAAACAAAAAAAAAGTAATAAAAGAGCTGGGGTGTAGGTCAGAAGTAGAATGTCCCTAGATTCAATCCCCAGTTACAACACACACACACACACACACACACACACACACACACACACACATACACACACACACACAATCTGTTCAGAGATTTATTACCTTAGAGAATCTAATCAAAATGGTTAGACATGAACCAGACATTAAAATTTTTCCACATGATTATAATTTATAGTTGGAGCTGAGAACTCCTTCCCTAGTTCATTATTTCTCAAACTATAAAGTGCATTAAAATCACCTGTAAATCTTGTGAATTTTGGATTCTAATTTAGCACATCAGAAGAACAGCCTAAAATACTATCGTTCCAAGTTACTAGGTAATTCCAATCTTGCTGGTAAATGGATCACTTTGGTAACCACGGTACCAAAACCATTATAACAAGATTCTTCTCAGTGCCAGCCAATCAATTCATAGTAAAAACATATATGGACTTGCCCTGGGTTGTACTAATACCAAAATAATTGAATTAGTTGGCAAAAGAAGGAAAAAAATAAAATTAATGTCAACAGTAATGCCTTGGATTACTGAAAAAAAGTATTACTGAAAATTATAGATGACCTAGAACACTGTCCTTATAAAGTCAATGATCATGATCACAATATATTATTTGAGCTGTGGAAGCTAGGATGTCAGTAATGTGATTAAGGCACGAGATCCTGTTAGAATCAATTACATGCTTCCCATAAATCCAGTAGTGATGACAAGTGGGTTGCCAGATTGTATCTGACATCCAGTTTCCAGAGATACATTCTCCAGTCACTGTTTTTGAAATCTGTCCCCAGACCCTCCCCTACCCCTTAGCATTGACTTCGAAGATGGCAGTAGAAACAGAAAAGCATGCTTTGACTTCCATCCTCTGGATTGACCCCTATCCCCAAATAAACACCATGTCTAATGGTGGATGGAATGGAATTGATATAGAATGTCCCCCTAGCCCTCATGGAAACAAGGTAGCAATGTTGGAAGTGGGGTTTGATGGATAAGGAGGAGAACCTGTGACCATGACCTTGAAAATTATATAAGGTTTCTCCTCTTCCTCTCTCTCTCTCTCTCTCTCTCTCTCTCTCTCTCTCTCTCTCTCTCTCTTTCCTTCTGGCCTCCATGAATTGAGAACAGAGCCTTGCACTCTCTCCCCTTCCTGACACCCTGCTCTGAACTCCACAGACCTGTTCTGACATGGACTGAACCTCTGAAATCTCCAAAAACTGTGAGCAAATAAACCCTTTTTCCTTTTAAGTTATCCGGTCAGTTGTTTTGGATTACATTGGTGAGAGTGCTGACTAAGACCATCAACAACATGAGCCCTGGTGTCTGAACATTCAGAATTTGAATGCTGGATCAACACTAACTCTAGTTTCTTTCAGAAATTTATTTGATATCTGTAGACTCAATTTTTTTTTCTTTTCTTGGTACTGGGGATAGAACCCATGGAGATTCCACCTCCAAGCCACGCCCCTATCCCTTTTTATTTTACTTTATTGAAACTGGGTATAGGTAGGTTGTTGAGAGTCTCACTAAATTGTTGAGGCTATCCTTGAAGCCGGAATCCTCCTGTCTCAGCCTCCAGAATACTGGGATCATAGGCACGTGCTACCACACGTAGTTGGAACATAATTTCTTAACATGTATTGTGGACATGATAACTCCTACCTTATAGTATTTTATAAAGGCAAAAAAGTAGCAAAGAGGTCATTAATAAGTATCTAATGAATGAATGACAGCTACTTTTCATCTCTGCAGCAGCTGGATAAAATTTGCCCTTAATATCAAAGATATTTATGATACAGATAAAATAGAAATAATGCTTCAGCAAGAGAGCATTCATAAATATGAATAGGTGGCTAGAAATATATGTCTCCAAAGTCTCATGAAACAAAGGAAAAAGCTAGATTTTTAAATTCCATGGATAAGTATTAAAAATTATATGCACTGATCAATAATGTGTGAAGAGGCTGATGAAGCAGACTGTGTTTTTCTAGGACAGTAATTTTGCACTATGAATTATTTATAAGGAGAGCAAAGTAGAAACAAAAGAAATATGAATGCATACAGCTTACCTTATCAGTCATAATCTCTCAAACATCAGCGATGAAGTTATAATCATTTACCACACACTGGGACACCCATGAACAAAGTGTCATCGTGTCGTGTAAAAAGTGCATTGTAATATGTAAAAGAAATTAATCCCTGTGGGGTTGCTAAGTATCTGCTGCGAGTTTCCCCTAATTGTGGGTTTTTCTCCTCAAAATAAGGTAAAACAAAAAATTAGGTAAAAATAGATGTGCAGAAGTGAATTTGTCAAACAGGGATATCTTCTACATGTGTATTTTTGCTTGTTTGATAGTTTTGTATGGTACTGGAGATTGAAATCAGGGGCATTCTACCTCTGAGCTACACCTCCAGCCCTTTTTATTTTTTATTTGGAAACAGGGTCTCACTAAGTGGCTGAGGCTGGCTTCAAACCTGCAATCCTCCTATCTCAGCCTCTCAAGTACTGGGATTACAGGCATGCGCCACCATACTCAGCATAGATGTGATCTTTTTAGTATCTGGCACATTATGAGCAATAAATGCCACTAAGAATGAAAACCATTCAGTACTTATTTTACATGCAAGGGAACTGAGGACTGATAGTCTAGGAGCTTAGACCCAGGTAACATAGCTGGTGGGCAGCAATGTCAAGATGGAAATCATTGCTGGATATCAGTCTTTTATTTTTCCTCCCTCGTCCCCTGCCAAATGTGTAAAGCTCTGTGTTGGGAATAATAACAAGAAAAACAAAATCAGACTTTGCTTTGTGATGCATTCTGTTATTAGATGAAAGAAATTTTATTGGTACTATAGATATATCATGATTATGACATCTTACATTGGTATGTTGACTTCAGGAATAGCCAGGGATAACCACAGATAATTTTTATTGGGTCCTTACTATGTCCCATCTATTCTCTCTCTCTCTCTCTCTCTCTCTCTCTCTCTCTCTCTCTCTCTCTCTCTCTCTCTTTCCTTTATTTACTTATTCATCTGCTCATTCATTTATTTTTGCATACTGGAGATCAAACTGAGGGGCATTCTACCTCTGCGCTATATCCCCAGCCCTTTTTATTTATTTATTTTTTTATTTGAAAACAGGGTCTCCTTAAGTTAATACGGGTCTTGCTAAGCTGTTGAGGGTGTTTCTACGTTGCTGAGGCCGACCTCAAACCTGTGACCTTCCTCTCTCAGCCTCTCAAGTATTGGGATTACAGGCATGTTTCACCACACCCAGCTTCCCACATCATCTTCTAAAGGTTTCAAGTTATTAACTCATTTACCTCCTGAGGCAGACATTACTACTAATCACTGCTATGACTCCATAGAGGAGACCACTGAGTTAGAGCAAGGCTAGGCCAAAGACATCATCATAGCATCTAATAATATCTTTTTGCCCTCTTGGTGAATATTGGTTTGAGATCTAAAATGAGGGTACCAAAGAATTCAATATTATGGTTAATTCTGTTCTTGAGATGACCTGAAAAATAAATATGATTGAAGGTAACCTATAAAAGCATCCACATATGACTTCATGATAAGTTTATAAGGAAAAGGTAGAACTAACTCTATATCTAGTAAATAATATGAATCAGAATCAGAGATCTTTTTCCCAGTGGTTTCTGACTATAAAGTAAGATTTCTTTTCTAGTGACTAAAGTCTAACAGCTTGAGAACAGCTCAGAAAATATTTTTGGTACTAGGGATTGAACCCAGGGGCACACTACCTCTGAGCAAAACCCTGAACCCATTCTTTTATTTTTTTTATTTTAGTTTTGAAACAGGGCCTTACTAAGTCTCTGAGGGTCACTCTAAGCTACTGAGTCTGGCCTCAAGCTTACAATACTCCAGTCTAAGCCTCCCAAGTACTGGGATTACAGGTTTGCAGTATTGTACCCAGGTCATAATTCATTCCTTTCCCTCTCTTTACTGTCTTAAACTGGGACCTAAGGCCATTAACTTATTTTTGTTGTTTTGGGCATATAAATTTGGACTGCTTACTGGTCAATCACTGAAGCCCCCAATGGCAAAATTTTGTATTGAGGTAGGAGAGTAAAGGCCACTTCCTTGTAATGTGCTTTTCTTGTGCCTTTTTTTTTTTCTTGCAGTGTAAGTTATCTTGAGAAATTTCCTCTTTCTCTGATAGAAACCCCTTTGATTTGCACTTAGAGCTTTTGGGGCTGGTTGTGTGCCTCTTCACCAAAGGAAAATATCACTTTCTGAGAACGTTTTTCTGGCAACAAGACCTTGAATTGCTAGGGTAAGTATCTGTTAAGAAAGAGAGGGGAGACACTTTCTAAATTATTAACAGTACAATGAGTATGGAGCATCTCAACATTTCCAGGGCAAGGCGACTGAAGAATTCATCATTTGCAGATTTGTTCCCTTGAAAAACTGGTCCCCTCTTAACTCATCTTCATGAAAATTTCAGTGGTTCAGTCCCCATAAAAGGAGCATTTATGCTAGCCAGTTTTGAGGACTGCAAGAAAGGGTTAGAAAGTTGTACCACAGTAGAGTACACTACAGATCCTACATAAAACACCTGTGGATAAAAAGCACATGAGACCCACATTCTGCAGTGAGTTAACATTTCAGATGCTTTGAGGGTAGAAGGCACCACTTTTCTTTGCTAAACCTTCCAAAATTGTCAGCACAATTTCACCTATTCCCAGAGAGCACTGAAACTACAGAGAAACATTTGAAGATTCGACATGTTTTTGGGTTTCCTGAGCCAGTTTATCCATCAATAGACACAAAGTCATTCTCTTTGAATGCTGACCAGACTCTGCTTGAATTTTAATCAAGGAGCTATTCACATGTATGCAACGTTTTGATAATCACCAAAACACTCCAGAGAGAAATCAGAGGAGGGGATGTTACTACAAAGATCTCTCTGTTCCCAATGTAAGATAGTGATGACTTCAGAAACAGAGCTCATAGGACATGATAGATTTTGTATACATAAATGCATGGTGGAGCCAGGCATGGAGGCACACCCCTGTAACCCAACCTGACATGGACTGAAACTCCAATCTCCAAATACTGTGAACAAATAAATTGAACTTTCTATAAATTGTCTGTCCAGTTGTTTCGGATTATAGCAGTGACATCAGTGCTCACCCCTCTTTCACATTAAGAAGGCCTGTCAAACTGAGTATGGACACTGTTTATTACTCAAAACCTGAAATCCTAGAATGCACAAATCTCAGTATGCCTGTTGTCCCAATATTTGGGAGGCTGAGAAAGGAAGATTGCAGGCAGGAGGCCAGCCTCAGCAATTTAGTAAGGCCCTCAGCAACTTAGTGAAATCCTGTTTCAAAATAAAAAAAATAAAATAAGACAGAGCTGGTGTTATAGCTCAGAGGTAGAATGTCCTTGGGTTCCATTCCAAGTACCACCAAAAAATAAATAAATAAAAGAAAGAAAGAAAGACATAACAACCAAAGACCTATATTTGTATCTGTGACCTTTAAGAATATAAAATAAAGAGGCATAAATTATGTTTAGAGGACCTCAAATACTACCAATTAAATACGATAGTTGCAACTTTGAGTAAGTAACAACCTTCCTAGTACATAAAAAACATTACTAAATGAGGCTCCCCTTGCACTTGCTATTTTTAACAGAATATTTGGGAATTTGATTATTACAACCCAGTTATTTCTAAAAATGAGTTACACTTCCACAGGGCACTGCTAAAATGCACAGAGGCATTTTAATTGCCTATGAATATTCAAAACCTCATTATTGTTGCAGTTTATAATTATCAAATTCCCTTGACAAAAATGTGCAGTGCACAAAAAAAAAAAAAGGCAATCCATTTGAAAGAGTTGATGTCCATATTCAACCATTTCACTTTAATTCTTGGCTATTGAGTCTGTATTATCACAATTCATTTTGGAGATGATAAGATTGAGCCCATTCCCCCCTCCCCCCCCCCCCCCCCCCCCCCCCCCCGTTAAAAGTATAGCCTGTTAGTGGGCCTGGTGGTACAAGCTTGTAATTCCAATACTCAGGAGGCTGAGATAGGAGGATCGTAGGTTCAAGGCCACTTTAGCAACTTAGTGAGACCCTGTTTCAAAATAGGGAAATAAAATAGGGCTAGAGATCTAGAGATGTAGTTCAGGGGTAGAATGTCCCTGGATTCAACCCAGTTACTCCTCCAAAAAAAAAAAAAAAAAAAAAAAAAAAAAAAAAAA
>PVLC010019318.1:0-31355 GCA_004027655.1 Graphiurus murinus | reverse complement strand
CTGAAGGTTTATGACTTTTGGAACAATATATAGTCATGGGTATAAAAGCCCTAAAATGCCACTTATTTGCTTAAGAGTATTGGGTGAAGCACTGAGACTTGGTTAAATTCGTCTACTTCATGTTACTTTATTTTATTTTAACATGTGTATCTGATAATATGCTGCTCTCAATCTCTCTCTTTCTCTGCCCTTTCTCTCTCTCTTTCCTCTCTCATAACACAAATTTGATAGTGAAAGCTATTGCTTCTACATGGTTTTTCTCCAAGATTTAATAACTTATACCATTTGTATAATATTTATTTTATATATCTATTTATTTTAATAGTTTATGTGTATTTTTATTTTATGTGAAATCATGTGTATTATATATTTTTGAAGATATTTCATTTTCTGTAGTCTATGCAAAACAAACTACTGTTAGCTATACATATATTTTAAGTCTCACAAAAGTAATATTTTGCAGTGTTTATTTAATAATGACATTGTGAGTTCTTTATGAGGGACAGGGAGCGTGGTACAGCATACTATGCACAAGCAGAATATTTATAAGTACTGTCTAAAATAATGTTTTCAAACTGTTCTGATTCAGACCCATGAGAAGAAATATTCTTTGCATTGCAATCAAGCAGACATGTAATATACCTCATATACTGAAAAAAGGAATTGTGTAATATTTCATGATGTTTTTTCTTTCATTTTATTTAAAAATCTCCTCTTAGTTGATTTCATGACTCACTGAAGGGACATGACATATGGTTTGAAAAATAATGTTCTAAAGGATATAGAACAAAATAGCATTCAGTATTGGTCATATGTAGAGATGATTTATAAACTTTTTTTTTTTTTGGCTGAACTAGCATTTCAGTCTTGCTATAAGTGTTTTAAAGTTATTTGAAAAACATAATATCAAGTGAGTTTGAAATTGTTTTATCAGAAGTAAATGTAATAATAAAATGGTTTATTTTTTATGGTTTTTAAACATTTACTGATGCAACACGAAAATGCTTTTATCTTTTCTCTTTTGACAGATTGGCTATTTGATCTTCTTACGACTTTTTATATTTTTCCTGCATGGTCACCTAGAAAGTTTTAAACAACATTTACTTAGGCTTCAACCATATTTATACGGTAGAATATCTTTTGTTTTTTACATTTATAAATGTTTTATGCTACATTTCAAGAAATTCCAACTGTCACTATAAAAAGCATAAAGCTGTATTTTATTTTTCACGAAACATAATAGCTTCTGAGCTGACTGCATTTGTTAAGCTTTGCCCCCTCCCTCCTACATTCTTATCATTTCTTTGTGGTGAGAGCATTTAAAATCTCATCTCTCAGCAATTTTGAAACATACATTATTATTAACTGTAGTCACCATGGGATGCACTAGATCACTAGAATGTCTAACTGAATTGTTGTATGCCCAGACTAACATCCCCCTTCCACCTCCACACTTCCACTCCCCCTACAGCCTCTGGTAACCACCATTCTGTGCTCTGCTTTGTACTTTCTACCTAAGTGTACAATGACATTTGTGACTAGGTTCCCTCCTCTGTAGTTGTATCTACTACTTAAATGCATGTTCTAGGAACATAAGCCAAGGGCCGTGTGGATGTTGGACTGCAGTGAGGAACATGGATGCAGGAGGCGAGGTCAGCCTACGATGCACAAGAAGAATATTTCTCAGCACTAAGACAGTGATTTTCAAGCTGTTTTGATTGAGATTCACAGACAGGAATGTCCTTTGTGTTGCAATCCAGCACACACATATTATACATTCACTTACATATGCATAGAGATAAATTGTTGGAAAAGAGAAATTAAAGATGTGAACTATTATAATGGGAATGGTATATGGTAAAATAGTTCAAAAATATTTAGAACAGAAAAGAGCCTGGGTTTGGTGATCAATTGAATCTAGGCTATATGTAGAGAAAAGTGAAGAATTCATGAAAAATTTGAAGTTTTATACATTGAGTAATAGGGTCAAGATTTGGAGAAATATTTGACACCCTGAAATTGAAAAAAGTGAAGCCTGGGATATAGATTTTATAGCCATCCATCTTAATTTGGCTTAGATAACTTAGGATGGGGTAAGGGTAAACTAATTATAGGTGACAGAGCCCAGTAATAAAGAATTTAGGAAAGTAAAAGGGATTAATGACATTTTTTTGTTGTTGTACTTGGGATTGAACTCAAGGCATTTTACCCATGAGCTACACTCCTAGACCTTTTGTTTTTTATTTTGAAACAAAGACTTGCTAAGTTGCTGAAGCTAGCCTCAAGCCCATGATTCTCCTGTCCTGGCTTTCCAAGTACTGGGAGTACAGGCATACACCACCATGAGGGGCTTGGGAGTAATGACATCTAAGATGGAAAGTTCATGAAGGCCAACATTATCAAGAGATGCAGAAGAGATAAAGAGGAGATCTGAAAAGCAATGATGGGTTTCTGCAGTTGGAATGTCACCTTCGATCTTGGGGTATCACTAGGGGAGAGGTGGAAGCGAAATTCAGATTGGAGGCAAAGAATGAGGGAAAAATTAAGTATAAAACAAAAATTGTGAATTATTTCAAAAAATTCAGCTATAAATATTTATATTAATATATGAAGTCATCAAGAGGATGAAAATAATGAGGTACAAAGAAAGAAAGAGTATGTCATATGATAAGGGAAGAAGAGATTCAAGATTTAAAAACGGGGATAATATTTGATGGAAAAAGTCATCTAGGAGAGAGTAGAAGGTAATGGTTTTAGAGACCAACCAGATTACATCACTACAAGTCCTAATGAGATATGAAAGAGAGGTGGTGGGCTGGTAGAAAAGATATTCTCATTTATCATATTACTGGTTCTGATTTCTTCAATAACTTATAAATCCTCTTTGGGCTCCTCATAGTGTTCAGCATACTAACTTACCAAATATTTAGATGAACTAGGCATGGTGGCACATACCTGTAATCCCAGTACTTGGGAAGCTGAGACAGGAGGATCACAGGTTCGAGGTGATCCTCAAGAACATAGCAAGATCCTCAGCAACTTAGTGAGACCCTGTTTCCAAATTAAAAAAAATAAAAATAAAAAAGAACTGGTGGTGTAGCTCAGAGGTAGAATGGCCTTGAGTTCAATTCCCAATTCCCCCCTCCGCAAAACAAACAAAAACTCAGATGATGGCAGCAAATAAGTTTTGAAAAACCATTTGAATAAAACCTAAAGTTCTTATGTCACTTTGTTATTATAGCTATGTCTCAAGAAAATAAAAATAAATAAAGGATAAATCCTCCTCTTTGCCCTCTTACATAATGCTGTGAAGTAGAGTGTTAGGCTACACCCCTATCTTTGGCAACAGACTATTTTCTACCTGAAACTATTGTCATCTGCTGCCTGTCCATATAATGGTCCAGTGGAAGAGTGGACTGTGTGAATGGTTTGGAAACAAGGTGTCTAAAAGTTTATAGGAAGTACAGAAACAAAACAATTTGTTAAGTATCACATAGTTTTATGTTAAATGACATAATTTTAACCCATATTTAAAGGAGGTAATTTAAAAATCAATAATAACATCTTGGAAAGAAATAAAACTGGAGAATGTGGGGTTAGAAGCAATGACATTGATTTGTTTGTAGAATTATGATTTTACAGTATCTATCATGAGCAGAGCATCTACTATAACTTGATTTATTTTCAGCTGGGAGCTACCAGGCATTGTTGAGCTGTAACAATATTTAATTGGGCATTCAACCATTATACAATGCTGTTCTGAATTATATAAACTCTTAGGTATGAATTATTTACCTTGTTGTTTTCTCTTACACCACCAGGGGGCACACATAATACTATAAATCTTTACTAGATGAGGAAATGTGCAGCAGTTTCAGCTCTTAAGTATCAAATTTAATTATAATTTATTAACTAAAAGACAAATGAAGTACAATACAAGATATTAATGAGATATTTCTCACAAACTATTTTTCTTACAATAGCACTTTCTTTCTCCGGAGAATCATATGACAAGTATCCAAATATCTTCTCAAATGTGCAATTCATCCTGAAAGCATCAGAAATTATGTGTAATGATGAAAATTCTGGATTACTTCTTAGCCCCATGGAAAGTAAGAATGGATCTGAGGACATAGATTCTGATATGGTGGGTAGCCTGATATGGTGGGTGTATCTTGCCTTATGATGCATATGATAAGATTATTATGATTAAAAAATCATGTTTATGAGTTCATCAGGCATTACTGAAGGTGTGTTTAGCTGGGGAGTAGGGGTGGGGACAGGCAAACAGCAAATACACTAATTTTATACAACCATATGCACATTTCCTGGGTACAGATCGTTGGACCAGTAGCACACCACTACTGTTTTAAATGGAGTAATGCTGTCACACACCTTTCTTATAGGTTCCATCTCAGCCATATAATTAAAAATTATGACATGATTTAGTCTGACTCATAAATTAACATTTTAAGATAGTGTATTTTTATTGATGAGAAAGTATGTAAAGTGCATATTATTCATGAAACCAGTGTAAGTCTTTATGCTTCCATAATTCGTGTGTAATAACATTTACTGTGCTATTAAAAAAATCACTGAAAACTTTCTAAAATAGTTCAAATTGAGGATTTAAGATAATTTACAGTATATAAAAAACTCTTAATTTCCTACTCAGCTATCAGTGATCAACCTTAGAGAACACAGTCTGTCTTAATTATATAAATCCTTGGTACGCAGTAAACTATAGTTACACAAATACATGTACAATAAGTATAGTTGGGCACGTACCTTTCATCAAGAGACAAACTTAAATCTCTGAAGTAATGATGTCTTTATTTCCTTTCTTCACATATCTTCTGAAAAAGCGATGAATACAGTGAAGCCTTTATTCTTTCATTATTTTATTTTGGATCTACATGCTTATTATTTTATGGTGTATAAATAGGAAATTTAGAATTTTTTTTTTTTGTGTGTGTATGGTACCAGGGATTGAACCCGGAGGAATTCTACCTCTGAGCTACATTCTCAGCTCTATTTTATTTTTCATTTTGAAACACAGTCTCACTAATTTGCTGAGGGCCTCCATAATTTGCTGAGGTTGGCTGTGAACCCATGATCCTCCTGTCTTAGCCTCTCAAGTACTGGGATTACAGGCATGTGGCACCATGTCTGGCTAGAAAATTTAGTTTTAAAAGTTTCTTAAAAAGAAAAAAGTACTTTTAACAAAGAATAATTGGAAACAATAAGGAAATTTAAGGAAGATTCATTTTTTAAGTAGCTTTATTTATGTGTGACCTCATAGGCTTCCCTTGGGCCCTTTCCAACATTAGCTATAAATTAAATATAAAAGAAAAGACATTTTACCACATATTTTTTGTAATCTTCCTAGGCCTAAGTGTTTTCTTTTTGGCTCATTACTGATGAACCATTTATATAAAGAGTGACATTTGCCTAGTAATTTGAGCCCTTTGGATAATACTTACTAATGAATACAAATTGCATCATGCAACAGAAGGGATCTTGTTTTTAGAAATGTTTTAATAATAAATATATAATGTAAGATACTGGGCAACAGAAAGAACATTTATTAGGCCAGAACACTGATCAGGCCTATAATCCCAGTACTTGGTAGACTGAGACAGGAGGATCACAGGTTCAAGACCAGCCTCATCAACTTTGTGAGAACTTGTTTCAAATAATAAAAAAAGGGCTGAGGGTTTAGCTCAGAGGTAGAATGCCCCTGGGGTTAATACCCAGTACCATGAACATATACAAAAAGAATGCTGATCACAAAGAGAAAAGATCTGCTCTCAAACTGGCTGTGGGATCTTGAGGAGGCCTTCCAAACCTCCATTTGCTTATTCTCAAAAAGTCACTATCACTAACCACAGCAACTTGGGAGGCTCAGATGGGAGGATTGTAGGTTCCTATCCAGCCTCAGCAACTTAATGAGACCTTGTCTCAAAATAAAATATAAAAAAGGCTGGGAATGTAGCTCAGTGGTAGAGCATTCCTGGCTTCAATCCCCAGGGCAGAAAGATCAAGATACCATCATCCTCATCTTCATTACCAGCCTCAGTGTAGCAGACCTAACTCTTCTCCAGGATTGTGAAGGTTGCAAAACACCATGCCTTACAGATTTAGGGTCATACAAATGTAAGTAATGATCATTGAAAAATACATTAAAGAATTCACGTTAACCTAGACAGATAAAATATAAGAATTTTCACTTAAGGGCATGACTATATTGACCTTCATGTGGTGCTTTGAGTGTTTTTCCTTTAAGTGAGATGTCGTGGAATCTTCACAGCAGGAGTGTCTGGTCCTGAGGTCAGCAGTCTTGAGTGTTCATTCTGACACTCTTGAAGGACAAGTGCACCGTTGCCACTCTTGGTACACATTGTCCACGCATGGAACGGACTTGTTTGCTTAGAATGAGGCTAGTCACCACGTCTTTTTATGCCCTTTTTTACTTTGTAGAAAAGAAGAACTCTGATTCAGTTGCTCCTAACTTCTATTTCAACTCCATCTCTGTGATTCTCTAGGAGATTATAACAGATTTTGTCCATATCAGGTTTATTGCTCTTTTTCTCTTCCATTTACCTCATAAGATGAAGATTATAAAGGATAGTGTCCATCACATTGCTACAAAATTCCTGATTCAGCTAATGGGTACTGATTCAGTGCTCAATTGTATACCTTAAGGTTGCCCAGTTTCAGCCCAATTTCTCCAGTAGAGCTTAATCTAAGCCATCTCTCCAGTTCAGCTGAGTATCTACCCACTTACTGCCCATCTCATTCACATTCTGGGAAAAGAAAGCAAAAAATAGAGATAAAAATTGGAATATAAAACACATTTGTGATTATCCTTTCTCCATATATTAAAGGGCTTATGAATTTATTACTACAGTCCTCATCCTCTGATGATGCTAAAAAGGTCCATGACAGCGTATTTTGACCACTGTGAATTGATTTTTCAATGCTTATGTACATTGGAGTAAAAACATAATTACTTAATTTGTTGTCGAACTGTTGCTAAAATTGCTTTAAAAATTCTATAGAATTTACACATTACTATACACACAATGTGGGTATTGGCTTTATTTAAGAATAGGAAATTTCCTGTCCTCTGCTGATGGATCCCATTTTTCTTTTTAATGTCCTTTTTTTGTGTGTGTGTGGCATTAGGGATTGAACCCAGGGACATCCTAACTCTGATCTACACCCTCAACCCTTTTTATTTTTTGTCTTGAAATAGAGTCTCACTAGGTTGCTGAGAGTCTTGCTACATTGTTGAGGCTGTCCTTGAACCTGAGCTCCTCCTATCTCAAACCTCTCAAGTACTGGGATTACAGGTGTGTGCCACCAGGCATGGCTCAATGTCCTTTTAAGTGATCCAGACACAGGGTTCCATCAACTTCGACAAATGCTACACATTAATTATCTCTGTGGATTGCAGAGGCAGAATGCTCGATAGAGTTTTCAACCCCATCCTTTGCTCACTGGCAAAGCTGACTTTTCTAAGCACTGTTGTCACATGGTAATAACAGCACAGTTCTTTGGAGAAGGTAGCTTTAAACTCAACTAAAATGGAGCAGACCCTTTATTAAATAGTTTCATCTCTTCCAAAGTACAAATATGTTTCCAGAAAACTAGCAGACACACAGAGTTTATATCCTAATGTGATTAGGAGTCTCATTTTCTAACACTTTAAGTATTCATTCAGTAAGCCAAATGCACTATCTAAATTTGGGACAATTTGTGCTGTACTATAATTGTAAATGGGTACCAGCAATTGGTTTGTGAGACAAAGATTCTTTAAAATTAGAAATTACCCTGTGATTTTCACCCCATTATCCAGGTAACACAATTGTATAGAGAGGTTCCTTCATGGTAATGTCAACCATCCCTGAAATGACTGAAAAAGAGGATGAAACTCTCAAAGTTGTTATCTAAGCAGCCAAAATACAGCCCAAACTTTAAAGCTCATTTCTTGTGTAAAAAAGAGTCTGGTCAGACACTCAGAGTTTATGTACTTAAATTTTCATAAAATTCTAAGTGGTGTGGTTATCTGTATTCTCAGCTGACAGTAGATTATCAATGCCTTTGTCGATGAGCTTCTCAAATTAGGCATTGCACAAGCTGCAATCTACATGGAAGCTGAGCAGGTAGGGAGGGAGATGCCAGAACTATAGGAGGTGGCTAGACAGCAAAACAGCGAAGGACGGAAAAATATTCTCTGGGAGTCATTTAATGCTGTCTTCAGTGCTTTCTGAATTATCTGAAATAAAAGATAAGTCTCAGTCTTTTCTTTTTCCTCCTCCTCCTCCTCCTCCTCCTCCTCCTCCTGCTCTTCCTCCTACTCCTCCTACTTCTCCTCCTCCTCCTTCATCCTTCTATTCTTTTCTTTTGTGGTACCCAATGGCCTTCTACCTCTGAGCTACATTCTCAGTCTTATTTTTAATTTTGAAACAGGGCCTTGCCAAGTTGCTGAGGCTGGCCTTGAACTCTCAATCCTTCTGTCTCAGCCTTTAAAGTACAGGGATTACAGATGTACACCACCATACTCTGCTTCTTTCTTTTTAATTTCTAAACCATCACAGACTAACATTTTGTAAAAAGTAAGGATAATGAATTACTGAAAGAAATAAAAAGATACAAAACACATCTTGATTTTTTATTAGTCTGAATATGTATATAATTATTCTGTCAAATTGATATAAGTTTATAATGATGTATTCTTAATTTCTGTAATATTAACACTTTGAAAATGGCACTATCTGCCAAACACATCTAACTAGGACTGATTTGTTATAAAGACTGAGAACTCTACATCACTTAACTCTCAGACCACTGCTTCTTCTTGCTCTACTACACTGATGATTCCATGACATCTGTATTAAATCACATAATCATTGTTATTATATTAATCCATCCAAGCTTGGTAAATTTGCTCTTGATGATGTTACTAATTCTCTTAGGACAAAGTGAGCAGGAGCACATCTGCAGTTAGGCAAATTGGGTTTGTCACTTGTTGGAGAGGGAGAGGGGGAGGGAAGGAGGGAGGGAGGGAGGAAGAGAGAGAGAGAGAGAGAGAGAGAGAGAGAGAGAGAGAGAGAGAGAGGAGAAACACCACAAGAAACTATGAGATGTCTCAGCAAGAGAAAGCTAGAATTCATCTATTAAAGGATTTGGACTGTGAGTGACCTGGGGCAAAACCCAAGGAAGCAGGGCTTCTCTCTAGATTTGCTGCTGCAAGAAAACAGGGGTAATTCCATGATCAGCTATTCCGTGTGTGACATAATGACTTTATTTTTCTCTGTATTTAGGGGAAAAAAATCAGGTGGCTTTATTGATTTATCATGGCCTCAGAGAAATATTATCTGAGTTTGGTATTTTGTAAGTTTATGTCCAATAGGAGATCAAAATGACCTGGCTGTGTGTGTCAGGGCAACCTCCAATAATATGTCAAATCAGAGGTGGTTTTTTTTTAATCCTTCACAATGCTGAGTAAAAATGGCATCATAGAAAATTGAAAATAAAATTTAAAATATTGTTCACTGTCTGAATCCTGATCTTATCTTTATCAAATGTTTTCAGGAATTTTCTCTAGTGATGGTACATAAGTGTGCTAACACAAGTATTTTTAGCTAACTGAATAATCTATATAGTATACATGGTATGTATGATTTAAAAAGAAAAAAAGATTATTGATTGTTTTAGATTAATTAGTCAAGCCATTCCAAAATTTTAAAACATAACTATTTATCTATTTATTCAGAGTAAGTTTCCAACCTAAAGACTGTCAGGCATCTGGGCTGAGACACCTGCAGCAATTTGAGAAGAGAATTTCATTTACATGGTTTTACTTTTGGGATGGGCTCCACCACAAAGCAGAAAATTGAGTTATGTGTGCATTTATTGAAGCCAGCATGCCTCAGCCTGATGCCTCATGCTATTTTAGAGCAGAACTTTTCTGTGGAATAGTCTAACATTCCAAATACTGATTTGTTTCCATTTGCTGCTTTGAATTATTGTTCCCCAGAGTCAGTAGGTATGTGTGTGCTTTGTCTTACTCATGGCTTTATCTCTAACATGTAACAGGGCTTCTGACATAAAGGGAATCAATACACATTTGTGGTACTGAACTGAAGAGTTTACTAGAAACTTAAAACGTCTTAGTTTGTATTTATGTATAAACTTCTGGCCTTCTATCTTGAGTGTATTCAACATGAAAATGATCTTCAAAATGTAGCTGTGATATTATTTTACATAGTAAATACTATGAGGCCCTTCAAATTTTCAATGTTTAACTTTTAATAGTACAAAATAGCAACTAAGTTAGCAATATAAGTACGTAAAATGGGATGCATATTTGAAGCTTTCTTGTTGACAAAACTCAATGAGAGTGCTATGACATTACTGAATACCAATTACTTTAGTGGACAAATTAAATATATGAAACTGAAAGGAGAAAATAAATGAACATTAACCTATTTGTTATGTGAATTTGTAGGCTTTTAAAATATTTACTTAGCCTAGCATGGTGGTGCATGCCTGTAATACCAATACTTGGGAGCATGAGACAGGAGGATAACAGGTTCAAGTCCAGCCTGGGTAACTTAGCAAGACTGTGTTTCAAAATAAAATATAAAAAGGGCTGAGGTGTAGCTCAGAGGCGGAACACCCCTACATTCAATTCCTGACACCACATTACATACATACAAACATACATACATACATGGATAAATAAAAGTAAAATAAAATATTTATTTAGTAAACAGTGACCATGTTCTGTAAGGCATATATTTTTATCCTTAGAGTAGAAATTCACATTTTAAAATATAGTTTTCTCTCATCCAAGTACTAACCAGACCCCACCCTGCTTAGCTTCCAAGATCGGATGAGACCAGGTACATTCAGGGTGGTATGTGACTTTGAACTTCACTACGATGTATAATTACAATGCACCAATAAAAGTATAAAACAAAAATGAAATGATAAAATCTAGTTTTCTGTTAGATCTTTGTTAAAACTGTCCACTCTTTCTCAGGTATTAAAGAGAACTAGGCCACATAGAGTGTAAGAAACACAATTATGGTTAGGCTTGTTGGCATACAGCTATAATCTCAGCACTTAGAAGGGTGAGACAGGAGGATTATAGGTTCGAAGCCAGACTCAGCAACTTAGCAAGGCCTTCAGCAACTTAATGAGACCCTGTTTCAAAATAAAAAATAAAATAGTGCTAAGGGTGTAGCTCAGAGGTAGAATGCCCCTGGGTTCTATTCCCAGTATCACATATACAAAGAAGAAACAAAATTTTGTCTAATAGTTGTCCCTTAGCGATACAGGATTTTTATTATATATATAGAAGTGATAATATTGAACACAAGGGATCCATGTAAGAAATGTGAACATTAGGTTCATGTTAATCATATATACTTATAAAGATAAACTTAATGTTAATTATTTTACTTGGTGAAATTCAAATTACAAGAAAATAGGCATTTTCATTAGTATATTTAAAATTTGTTTTCATGTGTATGCAAATTAAAGAACTCTTTCCCAGATAAATTTTTATGTTTTAATTTCAGGAGCATTTGCTGCTTAATCAAGGAGGATATGAAGTTAACCAACTGCTTTGGCATTGTGTAGCTGCTTGGTCTTGTGTGCAGAGAAATAATCCTAAATTGAAGAATGTGCTTGAGCATCTCCTCTCCCATAAAAAACAGCTTCAAAAGAAATGCTGGTAAGGGTGATCCTATAAATCCAAAGGAACTCATGGAGAAACCTTTGTGTTTAAATGTTAAATAACCTTTGTATTTAAATGTTAATCACACTTCAGATGACTATAAAAAAAATTTATAATCTTGGTAAAGACAAGGGCAATTTATATATTTTGTATTAGTTCATTTTATCAACAAATTGCTCCTCTTTTTTTGGTTAGATTTGCATGCACGTATTACATAGTTTGTCCTTATTAAACAAAATTTCTTACTTGTAAGTTCATTCCTACATTTAAAACATCTCTTATTTTCTATGTTACTAAATAACAATGATAAAGAACAGTTTAATATCCTTTTAGGAAATATTCCAGAAGTCTAGTTTTGTGTATGTGTTTGTGTGTGGGGGGGTACTGGGGATTGAATCCAGGGGCATTCTACCTCAGAGCTACACCCCCGACTATTTTTTTTACTAGTTTTTGTTTTGAAATAGGATTTTGCTAGATTGCTCAGGATCTCACTAATTTGCTGAAGCTGTTCTTGAACCTGCAATCCTCCTGTCTCAGCCTCCCAAGTACTGGGATTATAGGCATGTACCACTATGCCCAGCCTGAATTTAATTTTTGGATACTCTTTGTTAATGCATAGAGCTGATATTGAGTTTTATATATTGACTTATTATCATATAGCTTTACTGAATTTATTAGTTCTAAGTTTTTTGTAAACCTCTAAGGTTTTCTGTACATAAGATTTTTGTCAGCAAACAAAAATAAATTAACTTTTCCTCCTCTTTTTGAATGCCTTGTAGTTACTCATTTGTGTATTATTATTATTATTATTGCTATTGTTATTATTTTGCCTAATTTCTTAGCTAATATTTTCAGTACTATATTGAGTAAAACTGATGAAAATGGATATCATCTTATTTCTAATTTTAGAGGATAGATTTTTGCAATTTTATCATTAAGGAGGAGGATGTTAGTTGTGAGCTTGTCAGATATGATTTTAAATTGTTAAGAAAACTTTAAAAGAGGAAACTGATCAGAAGATATTCCTTTTGAATATAAGGAAGATCAGAAATTTGAGTTCCAATGCTAACAACAATAATAATAATCTGTCATGGCATAACAAATTTAAAATTTGTCACATAGTTTTTAAAACTTTTTTATAGGCCAAATAATTTTATATGCATATATGAATGTATTGTTATGGATTTCACTATCATCTACAGAAAAAGAGTAGGGAAGGAAAGGAGAAATGTGGGGAAATAAACCAAATAATGTTATATTCATATATAAATGTGTCATAATCCATCTCACTCTCATGTATAATTACAATATACCAATACATTTTTTAAAAAATTCTGTTTTAAGCATCTATCAGCCTCTCCTACATTAAAAGTTTCTGAATATGTCAATTTTAGGTCTCTCAGAAGTTTCTCAGATTAAACTATAGATCCTTCTAAGAATCTGGAGCAATTCTTACAGAGGAAGCTATCTTCCCACTTATATAGGGAAGTTTATGGGATTTGGGATCAAGTAAAGATTTCTGGAGGATGGCTCAAAATTTACCTAATTTCCTAGAAATGTCCTAACTTAAAAGAGAATGAAATCTGTCTTACAGTCTGAAAGCAGAAGCCTACTCCATATTACAGCCAAAAATTGTGATTTGTTTACATTTTAAAAATAAGCACCTATAAATAATAAAATAAAAGTTCATGAAAATAGAGCATTTATTATATAAATAACAGCATAAGTTTAATAAGTAATTTAATATAGAGCTCTTAAATGCACAAAATTACAGGCTTTCTTTGGTGTGAATTAGACTATTCCAAAGAGCATTTCTATTTAGAGGAAATAAGTTATAAGAGATTCAAATATATGATTTATTTTTCAAAAGGACAAACAACTAAGACTATTTTAGCTCTTAGAAAAACCTAACTTGATTTTTAAAAGAACAGACCTATATTTTAATGTCTAAAATAAATATTACATGACTCTAATAATCAAATAAACAAATTTAAAAGATTAATTAAGAATATCTAATTCTAGGAGTAATTTAATTATTTGTTTAACCCATTTTTTAAGTTTTAGTGTATTACAATATCTATTTCATTTAATTTGCTAATGATGTCTCTCGAAGTCATCTACAAATATTTAAGAATCACCTATTTTTTATACTGAGCATGAAATTCATTAGGCTTATTAGTGAGTAGAGCCGGATTTTGAAGGGCCAGATGAGTCCCTCCCCTCTCCAATGCATCATTCTGCTATCATCTGAATGCACTGTTAAGCAGACACCTGGTGGCTGAATCTTTTTTTTTTTTTTTTTTTTTTTCTTCTGGGAAGGCAGGGGGATCACCAAAGGAGGAAGGGACTGCAGTATTTAGACCATGCTGAATAAAGGGATGAATTGGAAAAAATGATAAAACAGTGGCTGCTTATAACAAAAAGGAAAAGATAATTGTTTTAAAGAGCACTGCCAAAGGGCTTTGATTCTATTTCTTATATTTACTTTTTTATTTAAGAAAATAACAATGTTTTTAAAGATGACTTTAGTAAACAAAAGTTAACATTAAAAGATTGATTAGTCTTTTTAAGTTAGAAAGTTGACTATTCTGTTTATAATAACATCATAAGAACTATTAAAAATAACTTTTCTCCTTTAAAAGTATTTAAGGTATGTATATAACAGCCTATCCAACTTTCAAGAGGTCATTTCTTCAGTCTTAAAAAAAATACCTGTTATCTAACTATCAAAATCAAGCCAATAATGCTTTGACATTTCTGGGGAAACTTTAATATTTCTCTCATCTATTCTAATATACCACTGGACTCATGTGAGAAATTAAGACAATGAATGGATTATATCGGTATGAAATAGAAACATTGAAACATCAGGACCCAATAAAAAAGTAAGACCATATCAAGATTTTCTATATCAGAATTGGAATGCTTGATCTAAGACACCTTCCTGTTTTTAGTAATACAATTTCATTTTCCATGCTTATCAGGAAATAACATAATGATGAATAAATTTTTAGAGATTTAAAATACAAAGAGAGGGCATGCAACTAAGATATCAGAAGAAATTTTATTTATAGTGAAAAAATTTGTTTGCACCCATACAAAGAAGTGTGGTTCTCATCTGCTCATTTCTGATTCTTTTTGTCAGTAGATAATTCTGTATCTCCCTGCCTGGCTTCTTATAAACCCCTTTATAAATGCCCTACAGTACAAAAGGAAACAAGTAGAAGTGAAAGGTTTCCAAGCTTGGAAAGGGCAGGTCTAGGATCCATGAAAGACTCAAGGAAAGTGATCAAAGAATTAGAGCAGCCTCACTGGTGAATAGCAGGGGAGGGGGGGGGGCAAAAAAAAAAAAAAGGATGCATTAAAGACAATAAATTACAAAAACTCAAAGAAGTAGAGAAAAAGAGAATGTAAGAGCCCCCTCCTAGCTGCCATGCTCTGACCTTTATCTGCCTGGAGCTAGAGATAAACAGTTTGCTGGAAGGCGGATTTCTATTTATTATGGTTAAATTTTATATGATGCTTCATACTCTCAATGCTGCACCCTGTGGTTTGGCCTTTTATAAACTGCCCCATTTGCTCTGGGGAGATAGCCCCAGCCAAGGCAAAAGAATTTCTAACCCAACATGAAAATAATGAATTGTGTTTATAATTGAATTATTGGTCAATGAAGACTGCTGAGAAATGCAGTATGACATTTCAGAGAAGCACTATAATGTATAAAATTATATCTCCCAAAGCAAAATAGACAATTTAATGTGCTCCATGAATGCGTTCCAAGAAAGCTTGACAATTTAAAACTATATCAACATGGCAAATGTTTTCCATGAGATATGCAGTATTAATGTTTGCATCAGAATAAATCAAAGAATCAGCTCCTTTGTGTGGACCACAAGGCCTATAATTTCTAGTTAGATCACAGATAGATAGATAGGTAGATGATAGATAGATAGATAGATAGATAGATAGATAGATAGATAGATAGATAGGTGTATTGTCTATATCCTGGATCCAGGTAAATTTAAAGTTCATGTGTCAGTCTAATTGAAAGCATTCAAACAAAAGTTTGTGTTAATAGTCATCCTTCATTCTTCATAAGCTAAAATGTCAATGTAAGTTCACACTCTTCATTCATTTTCTTGATTCATCTTGATTCGTCTCCTGGATCTTTTACTGATCTTTTGATCCTCTGTGCTAATTATAAACATTTATTCTGTATGAAGGATAAATGACTAATTTATGCATTGCTATGTTATCATTCAGTGGGGAGAAAATTCAACCTCAAATCAGAATACCTGAGTTTTAAACCTGTCTTTTTATTCCTTTCTTATTTTTAAATGAGTAACTTAGCTTACATGAACCAGTCTGTTTAGCAGTTACATAGAGACAAAAATCACCTCAAAAAGTTTTTAGAGATCTGAGCTAAGAAATACACAAACCTACCTTTTATACTCTAATTCAACCTAGTTTTTGCTAGTTCAAATTTGAACTAAGTTTTCCCTGGTCAAGCATCTGCCTGCTGTCTTTCTATCTCCTTTTATACATCCTCATGTTTTCTCCTTAAGTTAATCAAGCTAGACACTGTTCAAGCCACCTTGCTTTCCCCATCTGACCCAGCACCTGACTGTGCTATATAAACATTCATTACACTTCAGACCAGTTCTCCCGCCCTCTCTTCCCACTGCCCCAACTTCAATTTGGACCCCTCTTGTCTCACAACTCTTGCAAGTTCTTGTCCTCTTGCCTTAAATATTTCACCTCAATAATCTGCCACATACACTGTATTTCCAGGGTTACAACATACAAGTGATTCGATCCCTCTTCAGGTTAACATTTCTTAGTAAGAACTATTTTTATATGGCACAAGGGTTGCAACACCAATTAATGTTGGTGTTGCCAAGATATTGGAAAAATAAGTCGCCAAGATACTGGAAAAATAAGAGCAAGAAAATGACTGAAAGATCTTGCTACTGTATTAATTGCCACCAACTAACAAATAGACAATAATGCTTGATGGTTCAGACTGGAGGGAAGCTCTTGTGCCTCCTTCGCGCTGTCCCTCATGGAACCACAGTCACTGCTTCCCTGACGCTCCATCTCTTTCTGCTCCCTGACTGGCTCCCCTGAGCCCCAAGTAACTCAGAACCCCTGGAATCTGCAGTCAGAACCCTTTCCACAAGCAGACAGGGTCATGCAGTCCTTCTTGTCAGAGTATCAGAAATCAGGAAATGGTAGATTCTTTTTTCTATTTCTAAATAGTTAAACTCAAGAATAAAATACTGACTGCTTTCTCCTCCATATGTAATGGAGATGGAGGCTAAAATTTTGCTAATCCTCCTCCTTCTTAGTCTGTTAATATAATCTTGAGTTTCTTAAAGTGTTTTGGTTCAATACTTATTTAAAATGTTCAATCTTCTACTTAAATAATTATTTATTTGCATTGAATTATTTGTCATTTATAAAATTATTTTTAATTATTAAATTTACCTATTTTTTACCTATGCATAGCCATTTACAATTAGGCTTTCTTCCTTCTTGAACTGTTAAATACTACTAATTTCTTGGTTGGCTTAAGGAAATTTCTATGTATGGACATAAATTACCTATTTTATTAAGTAAATTATTTTGATTATGCACAATCTTTGGCTATGTATAACACCTATCACTAGTCATTCTTTCTTTAAAAAGTATAATGTACATTTTGTCTGGTAATAGGCTTCTTTGACTGCAGTTTTTTTTTTAATTTCCTCTTCAATTTTCAAAATGTTGCTATGCTATTTCCTAATTTATAGTTATGATGATGTAATCAAAGCCAGGTTTTTCTCCTTTTTTCTATTTAATTTTCAGCCCAGGAATTTTTAGGAGCATCTTTGTAACTCGGTAGCACCTTTCCTTCACTGACCATGTCAGGAGGCAAGTGAGGCAAATCCTCTGCTTCACCTAGAGAAGTCCCCTCTTCACAGCGTGCTGTAACATGAAGACCTTCCACTGACCACTCATAGGTCGCTTGTGCTTACAACTCCTGCCTCCCTATGCTTAGTATTTTTTAAAAATTATGGTGAGAAAGTCCATATAATTCTCATGAATGCCTACATTAAAATTTGAACTTCTTAGAATTGGAAAGGTTTTCCTTCAGTTGGATTCCATTTTCTTCATAACTTTATTTATTTATTTATATTAATTGGTGCATTGTAATCATACATCTTTGTTAGGTACAAGCTGATAAAAGCATATATGCACACATTCTCATTTAACCTTTCCCCAATTCCCACCCCACTCCCTCACCCTCCCTCCTCTAGTTCAGTTTAGTGATTGACTTTGATATATTTATGAAAGTACATGTGCATTAGGGCAAATTCCTTGAAGTTCTCTCCTTCCACTCCCACTCAACCAACCTACCTTCCTTCCTTCTTCTTTTTTGTATCACTACAAAGTTTTTTCCTGAATTTTATGTTTCTTTGGTTGTTTCGATAGGAATTATAAACCAGGCACCACCAGAGCAGCTGTAATTCCAGTCCTTGGGAGATTGAAACAGGAGAATTGTAGGTTGGAATCCAGTGCACAGTAACTTAGTGAGTCTGTTTCAAAGAAAAAAAATAGAATGTATCTGGGGGTGTAGCTCAGAGGTAGAATGTCCCTCTGTTCAATTGCCAGTAGTACACACACACACACACACACACACACACACACACACACACACACTCAAATCGGAATTACATAGTAACCAGTCTAAGTTTGCTACTTTTTTCTTTCCTTAAATTATGGAGAGGTTTTCAAGTTAACTTTCAAGTTAACTTCTTCTACTATAGATTTTAATTGTGCTTTTAGAATTTTAATTCCCTTGCCATCTCTTATCATTCTATATTACCTTCATCTCAGCATTAAGGTTTCTCATTGTGATTTCTTTTTCTTGAGCTTTATTAAACACACTTTGCTAATAAGTAAAGTAAGTTTGCTATATTCAAATAACATCCTCTACATCTGTCTTGCCCCCATTCCACATCCCTAACGGCACTATTCTCAGTGCTTTTTGTCATCTGGGTGCTGTCATCTCAGTAAATAGAGAGACAAAGATGATGTAGAGAATTCATACTCTAGATATTTAAAAAGTTATTATCCCAAGGTAAAGGGTTGGCTATAGTTTTTTGATTCTATGAAAAACAGGATAAACAGATGAGAATATTTTTTCTCTATTATTTTTTTTAATTTTAACTTGCTTTGGGGAAAAAAAGTTACTGTGTTTCAGGATGGAGCATGTGGGTGTTCCTTGTTGTTTCTCAATCTAGCTTCATCAACTTTATAGTTTATGAATATTCATGGTGAGTTACTATTTTAGTGGTCTCTTTTTTCATACATTTTTTGAGGTATTGGAGATTGAATCCAGGGTCACTGTATCTCCAAGCTACACCCCCAGACCTATTTATTATTTTTTATTTTGAAACAGGTTCTCTACTAAGTTGTGGAGGGCCTCACTAAGTAGCTGAGGCTGGCTGTGAACCTGCATCCTGTCTTCTCATCTCAGCCTCCCAAGTACTGGGATTACAAGTGTGTGCCACCATGCCCAGCTAGTGATCTCTCTTTAAATTCTTAGTTTTCAATGTTTTATGAAATTTCTCATATCATCAATGTTTTCTAAAATATTTATTGCAAGGCTAGGATAAGGTATAAAAAATTACCAAATTGGGATATTTTAATTCCATTTTTAAGTGACAATCTGAGAAAAAAGGCATAGAGGAGTAAGAAAAACCTAGGAAAACTTTTATCACTGATGTTCCTAACCTTTTTATAAGTTTTTATATAATTATTATTTTAGGTAAGCCAGTAAACTCTGACTCAGTATATTTACACAATTAGGGGAACTTTATTATATAAATCTTTTTGCACATGTTTAATATCATGGCATTGTAAAATCAAGTCAATGTACTGATGATTGAGGCTTTCTGTATTATTATGAAGGTAATGCTATGGTAAGATCTGTAGCCTAAACCAACTTGAGTTCTCTTTTCTGTGCTCATTGATTTTCATTTTGATTTTCAGCAAACTCCAGTTTGTAATATTGATGCTTCTGCTCTATTTTTGGCAGAGGCATTTTCACTTACGGAAACTTTTTCAGTCAGCAGCATTTAGTGTGTCTTTGGTGAGGCATTTTTCTACCATAGGTGGCTGACACTGATGGATCTTTTTCAACCCATAGTTCTATGAAAGTGTTCTAGGTTAGATAAAATATTGTAGATTTAAAGGAGAGCAGAAGAAACAAAACCTTGTAATTATGCAGTATGTTCAAGGGAAAGAAGTTTTATGAATTCTGTAACTATCCTTTCTTTTACTGGGCTAAATTGTGAAATATGAATGATAGTTAGAAATGGCTCACTGTCTCTCTTGGAGATCCTTTGAACCTCTTCTTTCCATAATTCTAGGATTTTCATTTCTTTTTTATTATTATTTTAAATTTTTTTAGTACTAGGAATTGAACCCAAGGGCATTCTCCCTCTGAGTTACACCCCCAGCCCAATTTTATTTTATTATTATTTTAAAGTTTGAAACAGGGTCTTGCTAAGTTGCTGAGGGCCTCACTAGGTTGCTGAGGCTGGCTTCAAGCCTGCAATCCTCCTCTCTCTGCCCTCTAAGTACTGGAACTATAGGCATGTGCCACCACACCAGGCCTCAAGATTTTTGGAGAAGAAAAGTTATCAAACTCAAATATTTTAACTTTGAAATAGTAGTATTTTTGTAAATCAGTTCAGCATTTTGATCCAAGTCATTTTACACAGTATTTCATTTAAATCTCATAATAGTCTCTGAAAAGTGATTTTGCTATATTAGCTTTATATAGCGAAGTAAATTAAGACTGAGATAGGGTATACAATTTGTCCTACTTTGTGTACCTAACTTGTAGCAGAGCTAAAATTCTCAGTTTTTTTTACTCTAAAGTTTTCACTCACACACATCATGTTCAGTGTATTAGCTCACTGTAGTTGGGATTCTTCCACATGTAACAGAAAACTGCCTACACTTGCACGATCAAATTGGGCTTTCTGTATTGTACATGACAAGCAGTGCTGTGCTGACGCAGATGCTTGAGGAATCCTCAGGACTCAGGATCCTTCTAGCTCCCTAGTATGTGACTTTCATCCTCATCATTACAAGATGACTGTCCTATCATCTGGTACCAAATGTGCATTCCAAGCAGGAACAATGGATAATGAAAATGTGGTATACACACAGTGGAATTTTACTCATCCATAAAGAACAACAAAATTATGCCACTTGCAGGAAAATGAATGGAACTAGAAAATACAATGCTAAGTGAGATCAGTCAGTCTCAGAAAGTCAAGGGTCGAATGTTTTCTCTCATATGTGGAAGCTAAAGAGAAAATAGGAAACAAAAGGACTTTAGATAATTGAGGAGAGTGACTAGTAGAATAGTGGAAGGGGATGGGGGATTAGGTGGGAAAGGGAAAAGTAAGAACTGATGAAAGAAACAGCCTAGGTATGAAGGTATCACTACCAGTTGCGCTGTTGTGTACACGGAGGGGTGGGCAGGGTGTTGGACCTGAAGAGAAATACACCAGGACCTGCCTGCATGTTTGTTTGTTTGACTTTGAACTTCACTATGATGTATAATTACAATATACCCATAAAAGTATAAAGAAAAAGAGGATGAGCAAAGGAAGAAAAACACATTGCCTAAATTTAATTAAATTCTTAACCAGGAAAAAAACAACCTATCTAGAATACTTTCACAATATGCTTCCATTATTATCTCATTAACCAAATATATAACATATGGTACTTCCAAGCTCCAAGGAAGTCTGGGGAGTTCATTTTTAATCAGATTTACTGAGATACAATTTAGGCACAATAAGATTCACACATTTTATGTATACAGATTTGTGATTTTTGACAAGTATTATTCTCATGTAATCACTAATCCAATCAAAATTCAAAATATCCGTATTGAAGAGGAAACTACCTGAGCATTTTGCTATCTTGAAAAAAAATCATGTTCTATTAGATAGACAATAGTACCTGTCACACTGAGGTTAAATATGGTTAAATATTGAGGTACTTAAATAATGGTTTGGAAAAGAAGAATTACAAAATATGAAACACCTATTTGTCAGAAATCCTCAGAACTCAAGCTCATGTCAGCTACAGTTAACGAAGCTTAAAACGTTATCTAGGACAAGTCTCCTTACACCTATTTATGTTTCAATTTCCTAATATTTCAAAAAATTGTGAAAGCCTTAAGAGTGTCCAAAATTGTCCCAAATTCAAATCAAGTGAGATAATGTTTGTGAAAGCACCTTGAACACTGTAAAGCCCTATTCAAATATATAGAATAATCGTCTTTAACTCTCATGATCAGAGAAATTTCCTTTTGAAAATGATGATGAACCTGAGCTTATTGGCCTGAGATATTATAGTTGTGTATTTTTTTCAGGACTGGGAATTGAACCCCAGACCTTGAACATGCTGGGCAAACTCTCTTCTACTGATTTATGTCCACAGACCAAAAATATTACACTTCTGAAATCCAGATATGCTTGTAAAATATGCTTTTAATGATTATGAATCAAGACAACAAACAACGCTAGATAGAGGCAATTTTAGAAAACATTTATATTCTTACCATATCTATTTACACTTGTGTTTGTTTCAATTGGGTAAAAATAACACTTAATGTAGAATTTTCAAAAATCTTCAGAATATATGTATATTTATGGTTAACAAGTCCTGGTATCGTTTCCAGGATTTGTATAACATTTTGAAAATTAATATATGACAATATTGGTGAGAAGTATAAATTTTTCTTTGAGAAGTTACACTTTCTTTTTTTTTTTTTTTTGCGGTAACTCAGGGGCATTCTACCTCCGAGCAATACCCTCAGCCCTATTTTTTATTCTTTATTTTGAAACCGAGTCTTATTAAGTTGCGGAGTGCCTCACTAGGTAGCTGAGGCTGGCCGCGAACCCGGATCCTCCGGTCTCAGCCTCCCGAATGCTGGGATTACAAGCGTGTGCCACCACGCCCGGCTTACACTTTCTATTATTTATTTATTATTTATTTATTTTTATTAGTGCATTGTAATCATACATTTTGTAACATACAAGCTGGTAGAGGCATACATGCACACATCTCTCATTTAACCCTTCCGCAATTCCTGCCTATTTCCTCCCCTCTCCCTCCTTCTCATGTTCAGTTTAGTGATTGAGTTTGATATGTTTGTGAAAGTACATCAAGTGCATTAGGGTGTTTCCTACCCTGCTATCACCTTCAGTTAAGTCACCTTTTTTGCTCATCTAAGGTTTCTCTTTCTTTGTCCAGAGTCCCTCTTATGTCCCACTTTCTCCCTAGCTTCCGCATATTTGGGAAAGCATACGATTTTTTTACTTCTTGTGAATGACTAATCTCACTTAACATAATGTTTTCCAGTTCCATAAATTTCCCTACAAATGATGTGATTTTGTTCTTCTTTATAGCTGAGTAAAATTCCATTGTGTACATATCCCATAGTTTTGTAATCCATTCATCGGTTGGTAGATATCTTGGCTGGTTCCAGAGTTTGGCAATTGTAAATTGTGCGGCTATAAACATAGATAAACATGCATTGGTCTGATAGTTTGGCTTCCATTCTTTTGGGTAGATACCCAGAAGGGGTATTGCTGGATCATATGGTAGTTTCGTTCCCATTCATCTGAGGATCCTCCATACTGTTTTCCAAAGTGGTTGCACTACTCTGCAATCCCACCAACAATGTATTAGGGTTCTCACTTCTCCACATCCTCACCAGCATTTGTTGTTGTTTGTTTTTGATGATTGCCATTGTGATTGGAGTTAGGTGAAATCTCAAGGTAGTTTTGATTTGCATCTCTCTGATTGCTAATGATGTGGAACATTTCCTCATACATTTATTGGCCATTTGTATTTCTTCTTTTGTGAAGTGTCTATTTAGATCCTTTGCCCATTTTTTTGATTTGATTGTTTGTTTTCTTAGCTGTGAGTTTCTTGAGTTCTCTGTATATTCCAGATATTAGTCCTCTATCAGAGGAGTAGCTGACAAAATTTTCTCCCATTCTATTGGCTCTCTGTTGAGGTTCTTGATAGTTTCCTTTGCTGCACAAAAGCTCTTCAGTTTAACACAATCCCATGTATTGATCTTCCTTTGAGTTTCTTGTGCCTTTGGGGTCTTATTGAGAAAGTGTTTCCCTGTCTATATGTTGAAGTGTTGGACCTATGCCCTCTTCAAGTAGCTACAAGGTCTCTGACCTGACTTCCAGGTCTTTGACTTTTGCTCAGGGTGAGAAAGTGGGGTTTATTTCCATTTTTCTGCATATGATTAACCAGTTTTGCCAACACCATTTGTTGAGGAGGCTTTTTTCAAGTGTATGTTTTTGGCTCCTTTGTAAAAAATCAATTGACTGTAAATATGTGGGTTTGTTTCTGAGTATTCTATTCTGCTCCATTGGCCTATGTGTCTGTTTTTGTGCCAATACCATGCTATTTTTATTACTGTGACTTTGTAGTATAGCTTGAAGTCAGGTATTGTGATGTCTCTGGCATGGTTCTTGCTGTTAAGAACGACTGGCTATTTTGGGCTTTTTGTTGTTCCACATGAATTTAAAGACTGATTTTTCTATGTCTTTGAGGAGTGACCTTGGTAATTTAATGGGTATTGCATTGAATCTATAGATCACTTGTGGGAGAATGGCCATTTTGATGATATTTATTCTGTCTATCCAAGAGCATGAAAGATCTTTCTATCTTCTAAGGTCTTCTTCAATTTCTTTCTTCAACTTTTTATAGTTTTCCTTATAGAGGTCTTTTACCTCCTTGATTAGATTTATTCCTAAATATTTTATTTTTTGGGGTTGCTATTGTGAGTTCAATTGTTTTCTAGATTTCTTTTTCAGAGTATTTATGGTTGGCATACAGGAAAGTTTCTGATTTTTTAAGATTGATTTTGTATCTAGACACTTTGCTGAATTTTTTTTATCAGTTCTATAAGCCTTTTGGCGGAGTTTGTTGGGTCTTCTAAGTATAGTATCATGTCATTTGCAAAAAGGGATAGTTTTAGCCCTTCTTTTCCTATTTGTATACCATTGATTTCCTTCTCTTGCCTTATTACTCTTGCTAGAGTTGCAGGTACTATATTGAACAGAAGTGGTGATAACGGAATCCTTGTTCATGTTTTAGGGGGAACTTTTGCAGTTTTTCCCCATTTAATATGATGTTGGCTGTGGACCTATTGTATATTGCCTTTATGATGTTGATATATGTCCATCTTTTCTGATTCTCTGCGGTGCTTTTAGCATGAATGGGTGTTGGATTTTTATCAAATGCTTTTTTCAGCATCTATTGAAGTGATCATGCGATTTTTGCCTTTATGATGTTGATATATGTCCATCTTTTCTGATTCTCTGCGGTGCTTTTAGCATGAATGGGTGTTGGATTTTTATCAAATGCTTTTTTCAGCATCTATTGAAGTGATCATGCGATTTTTGTCTTTGATTCTTTTTATGTGGTGAATTACATGGATTGTTTTTCGTATGTTGAACCAGCCTTGCATTCCTGGGATGAACCTGACTTAGTCATGGTATATAATTTTCCTGATGCAGTTTTGAATGTGCATTGCTGATATTTTGTTTAGCAGTGTTGCATCTAAGTTCATCAGCAATATTGGCCTATATTTTTCTTTTCTTGAGTTGTTTCTATTTGGCTTTGGTATTAATGTGATGTTGGCTTCATAGAATGTGTTTGGAGAGTCCCTTTCTTTCTATTTTGTGGAATAGATTGAGGAATATTGGGATTAACTTTTCTACAAAGGTTTTATAAAATTCACTTGGAAAACTATCTGGCCCTGGGCTTTTGTTTGATGGTAAACTCTTTATTGCTGCTTCTATCTCTTTGATTGCTATTGGTTGGTTTAAGTTTTCTATATTTTCTTGACTCAATTTAGGAAGGTTATATATGTCTAGAAATTTGTCAATTTCTTCTAGATTTTCCGTTTGGTTGGAGTATAATTTTTCAAAGTAGTTTACGGTGATCCTCTGGATTTCCACACTGTCAGTGGTAATATAACTTTTTTCATCTCTTATTTTGTTAATTTGAGCTGATTCTCTCTTTTGATTATTTTTGGTAATGGTTTATCTATCTTCTTTTTCCCCCAAGAAACCAGCTTTTGCTTTGTTGACTTTCTGTATTTTTTATTCTCTACTTTATTAATTTCTGCTCTGATTTTAATAATTTCTTGTTTCTCCTGGCTTTGAAGTCCAACTGTTCTTGTTTTCAAGAGCTTTTAGCTGTGTCTTTAGGTAATTTGTTTGGTGATTTTCTGTTCTTCTTATGTGGGCACTTGGTGCTATAGATTTTCCTTTTAGTATTGCCTTAAAGGTGTCCCAGAGGTTTTGATATGTTATGTTTCTGTTTTGTTGGTTTCAAGGAATTTTTTAAAATTCTCCCCTACTTCTTCTATGACCTATTCCTCATTCATCAATGCTTGTAAGGTGTCCTTCTTGGAGGCAGCATATAGGTGGATTCTGGGTTTTAATCTATTTTGCCTTTTTGTGTCTATTTATTGGGGAGTTGAGGCCATTTATATTCAGTGTGATTATTGAGAGATGATTTTTAATTCCTAACATTTTGAGTTTTAATTTCTGTTTGAGGTAGTGTTTGTTTTTCTTTGCTTAGTTGCTTGCTTGCTGGAAATTATTGTTTCTCTGGTTCTGGTGTTTACTTGTTAGTTCTTCTTTGTAGTTAATCGCTCTGAGTATTTTCTCTAGTGCTGGTTTGGAAGACATAAATTCTTTCAGCTACTGTTTGTCACGGAAGGTTTTTATTTCCCGACAATTTTGAGACATAGTTTTGCTGGGTAAGAGAATCTTGGCTGCATTTTTTTTTTCAGAGTTTGGAATATGTTGCTCCAGCCCCTCTTGGCTTTCATGACTTGGTTTGGGAGGTCTGGAGCCTTTCTAATTGGTTTGCCTCTAAATGTCACTTGGCGTTTTACTTTTGTTGCCTTTAAAATTCTCTTTGGCCTCTGCATTAGTCATTTTGATTATTATGTGGTGCAGTGAATCTTTTCTTTGATCTTGTCTTGAGGGGTTTCTATATGTTTCCTGTACCTGTGTTTCAACTTCTCTTTCTATGTTTGGAAAATTCTCTGATATTACTTCTTTGAAAAGATGTTTTATTCCATTTGTTTCAACTTTTAATCCCTCTCCTGTGCCTATTATTTTTAGGTTAGCTCTTTTAAAATTGGTCCAGTTCTCGTTGATGCCCAATTCATGCTGTTGATTTTTTTTTCTAAATTATGTACTATGTATTCATTTTTGGTTTGATCATCTTCTAAAACTGATATTCTATTTTCCATGTTATCTAATCTCCTGTTTATAGTTTGTATTGATGCCTTCACTTCAATTATTGCATCTTTCATGTCCTTCACTTCCTTCCAGGCTTCTCTTTGTTCAGGGTGTCAGATTCTTTGCTTTTTGTTCTTTTATTTCTTTCCAGATCTCCCTTTTTCTTTTCAGAAATCTATGTCATTTCTCCTATTAAAGATCTGAATTGTTCTTTTGGTAATCTCAGCAATTCTTTGTTGGTAGTTCTGTTATTGTGGGATTGTGATATCTCATTGTTTCTTTGCTATTTTTCCTTCCCATGCTTTCAGTGTTCTTAAGTTTATATCTTATCTGTTTTTTTCTAGCTTTCTCTCAATTTATAAGTTTCTTAGAGAAATTATACTTTTTAACAAAACCAAATAGTGCTGAACATTTGAAGTATTCAAGTGGACCACTTTTTGATTTGTTCTCTATTTTAAGATGAAAACATACTTGAAATTTACTCTGTGGAATCAGTTGCAAAAAATTAAAAATCAAAACCTCTTGTGAGGTTGGAGGGCTCTCTGTAGACCCAGAGCCTTTGATTGCTGCTTTTACCGAATCTGTGAAGAAATGCGATCATCTTAGTTATTATTACACTCAGAGAATAGTCAGAGCACAATTCGAAACTTAAAAATCTTCCAAAATGTCCTGTGTACTTTTATGGTGACCAGTGCCAGCCAATTCCAATCTTTATTGTAAATAAATGTATTGGTAATCCAAGCACTTATTTCCTCTGGCCTAATACTTTTTTCCATTAAAAATTGATTATTGCTATTTTCTATTAAAGTCTTTGTCCTTTGTTCACAATCCAGGTTGAATTCAGTGCTGGCTTTGTTGGTCCTTGGGGAGGCTGCCAAATTAAACATGGCCTGCTTGAAAGCATTAATGGACCTAATGAGAGATTTTCTTTCAAGTGTTATATCTGTTCAAAGTCAGGTAACAGTATTGATAATTTAGATATGAAAAGAGACCTGGGTAGAAACATATTTTATTTTTTGCTGTTATCTAAATTGTATATCCTATTAGGACACATAATGTACATAACTTTGTAATAGTTTAGTATTAGTAACATTTAGTATTTTTACAAACATTTTTCATTGTCTTGTGTATTGTTAAAATTTACATTTTAATGGAAGTAAGATAAATTATTTAACCCTTTCTTGTTGAACATTAAGTTTGTTTCCAATTGTTCACAATTAATTACAAGTAATGTTGAATTGGCATTCTCATACATAAATTTTTATCTGCATGTCTTAATATTTTTTTGGAATAAACTACTAAAATTGAATTACTGAGTGAAAGACTGTGAACTCTCTTTAGAGGTTCTTAGGACAGATCCTCCAATTCCTCTCCAAAAGATGCAATATTTTTGTATTTCTATGAAAATCATATGAAAGTACCACAATAGAAAATATCATTTTTAATGTAATATGGAAAGTAGTATTTCATTGGGTTAATTTATGTTCCATTGACTACTAAAGAATTTGAAAAGTTGTTCTCCTTATACTTATAAGCTATTTATACACTATTTTATTTTATTTGTTGTACTTGGGATTGAACCCAGAGGCATTCTATCTCTGAGTTATACCCTAGCTTGATTTTATTTCTTATTTGGAAACAGAGTCTCACTAGGTTGATGAAAGTCTTACTACTTTCTGAGGCTGTCCTTGAACCTGTGATCCTCCTTTCTTAGCCTCCCAAGTACTGGGATTACAGACTACCATTTCTGGCTCTACTGTTTTATTTTTAAACTACATTTCATGCAATCTATCCATGGGAAACTTTTTTTAACGTTAATGCATTTATAAATATTAATTTATTTTGATCTAATAATGCTATAAAGTTTGAAGACATTCTTTGTGATAAGTATACTATGTTATTATAAATTTTGAGAGAACGTGGTTTGATTATCTATTTTCTTATTTTAGGAAGAAAGCTGTAAGGTAGATAATTTTTCCTGGGCCTGGAACATTGTATATATATACACAACAATTCTTGCAGAAATCTGTTTGTATGCAGCCACTTCAGATTTGCGAAAAACTGCTTTTATAGGTTTCTGTGACTGTAGAAGTTCACACAAAAAAATTTTACTGATGGGCAAATCTGAAGAACAGTCAGAATTACAGGAAACAAGCATTTTACGTCTTTTGGAATATTTCTCTTCAAGAATATCAGAGGATTGTAAGTAAATCTTTTTTCATGTTTTTAAGTAATACATTCTAAATGTCCTTGTCTACATATAGTAATAAACTCTTTACAAAAAGTTAACAGAAGTGAGAAGTAACTTTCAATTCAGTAGGACTTTCTAGGAAGAATATTTTATACAATTTTTTAATAATAATTTTAAAACAACTGAAATATAACCTATATTCAATTAATTTATTATTTAAATTATGTAAATTGAAGAGAAAAGGCTAGCCTTAGGAGAACTTGTGAAGTGTATATAAAGTTTTTTATCCTATATTTTTTTAATATGCTTTTGTTGGCACCTGGTATTTACACATCATAGTGAGATTCAATGTGAAACATTGAACATACATGCACAGAGCAGTGGTGTGAGCCCCTCCACATCCCATCCAACTCCCCCTACATGTTGGTGGGATTGGTGGTGATATCTTCATAGATGGACACAGCATTGTTTGAACTGCTCCCCTCATCAAACCTTTTTATTCCACTCTACCTCTGTCCCCCAAACCCTTCCCCTGTTTTATTCTTTTCCCCTTAAGGACTTCTCTCCTCTGCTTTCTCTAGGCATCTACTGTTTCTCTCCTGTTCTTTTCCTGTCCAGAAGATGTCTCTTCAATCACTCATTAGAATATCGTAGTATATTCTTCATACCTGATTTCTTATATTCCATCAAGTAGTATCTGTCTTGTGTCTCAAAACTAATAGTCATTTTGCTTATGGAGGCTAAAAGAACAAAACAGGTTTGTTTTTAAAAGGTTGCTATGGGGATAACATGAATTTGATAAATATTTTTAGGATGATTGAAGTTTATAGCTTCATTATGAAAATCATTACAGTTTCTGTATTGTGATACTTTGTAGGATATCACAATTTGATGCTCATATTTCCCTTAAATTGTGAGATAATTAATTCTAGAGAATATTTCTGAATTATGTTTGCATTGATCCAGAATCTAGCATAGGAGCAAGTAATAGGTGGGCAATTAATGAAAGTCAGTTTATCATGTAATTAAATAAATCATTGAATTTCAGATATAAGTGTTAGATTTTTTTAAAGCATTGAAAGAAGCAAGATTGCCTTTCCTCATAACCACAGTTTACTGATTTGGGGTAAATTGTGCTTGAATGTAATTTTAAATATAAAGACTTCAGTAGCAGGTATTAATTTCACTCTTAAAAAGCTGGTCACTATTTTAAAATCACTTTCGATATACTCTTGCCTTAATTAACAAACATATTTCTGAGTGCAGTTTGATTCACCTTTTCCCACTTTCAAAATTATTTTTATTTTTATTGGTACCAATTTTAAACGGATCTTTATTCTTCAGGACACAAATTATATTTTCTATGTTTATGATATTGATAAAGTGAAGAGGTCAGTATTCATTTATTTTGCTGTTCATACTTTTAATTTTCCATAATGGTCATAAATCTTCCTATATGGTAGCTCAACGTATGGTTTTTAGGTTGCGGCTTGCCGGGGTCCAGCCCTAGCAGGAGTCGGGGGTCCATCGACAGGTGGGGAATGAGAGGAGGTCATGAGAATACGTTCACATTGCATGCAGTGTAGAAGCGCATCTGTTTATTGCTTGTAGTAGCTGTTTTTTATACTATTTTTTTTTGCAGTGAGGCATATAGAACAGGAATTTTTACAGTATTATTTTTCCAAAGGTTGAGTAGGTACATCTTTAACTAGAAAAGCCATTTCCCATGACATTTAATGGAGTTAAGAAAACAGTAAAGGTTACAAAATACAATACATATATAAAGATTCTTTTAGTACAAAGCAATGTTAAAGGTTAACAACGAATAGTCTCTATTCATTAGTTTAAATCTTTACTAATTGTTTAGCTTCTTTAAGCATGTCCTTATCTTTTTCTCAGGCAGCTAGAGAGTTAGTTAATGTGTGGTGAAGTTCCAGAGAGACAAGAGGAGGAAGTGGGCAAACTATCTGTTTTAAAGCCTTCTTTACTCATAGATAAAATAGTAGACCTAAGTCTCTTTGGCTTATTTATTTTGTTTGTATACCTGTGT